>JANHFT010003538.1:78478-89877 GCA_032467955.1 Pseudoxenodon macrops
TGTAACAGGTCTGTGAACACCTAGAACAGCGATGGCTAACCGTTTTCCTCTTGCGTGCCAAAAATGGGAGCGCGCACATGCTAGCGTGCACCTGCGTGCTGGCACACAACCACCACCACCCCACTCACACTGCACTGCTCATGCATGTGCATGCCCCCTCCCCCAATTGGGCCATTTTTCGCCCTCCAGAAGGTTGAGGAGGCTTCCTTGAAGCCTCCAGAAGGTGAAAAACGGCCCAACAGGACATCTGGTTTGCCTGTTGAGCTGTTTTTCACCCTCCGGAGGCTTCAGGGAACGGCCGAAAATCAGCTGGCCAGCGCAAACAAGTGCACTGGAGCTGACAGGGCAACGCCTCGCGTGCCCTCAGAAATGGCTCTGCGTGCCATAGGTTTGCCATCACTATACTAGGGGGGGAAGGTCTGTCGTTAAACCAAATTTCTTACTGAAAGCTTGCCTCACCCATGGCCCTCAAATCCTCAACCTCTGACCAAAGCACTCTCTTAAGTGCACAAATAAATCAATCACACACACAAAAAAACACCTAACTGCAACCGTCAAAGCGATGGTGATATTTCAAAGCCAAGCCGTGAAGGCACTGAATGGGGCTCCTTACCTGAGCAGCCTGTCCTTGTTGCTGCAGCTGTTGCAACTGCTGGGCAGTCAGGAAGCTCACTGGTTTGTTCCCAGCAATCAGCTTTGTTCCGGCTGGCATAGTGGTAAGGATGATATTCCGCCCCAACCCGCTAATGCTGTGGAAAGAAAGGGAAAGAGATTGGAAGCAGAAAGCGATAGACTCTTTTGCACTAGGCTGGGCTTTTTGCATTAGTTACTGCAGCCTCCAGGTTCCCCGTAGTTTTACAAGAACATCAGCAAGGATTCCATTTCACAGGCATGTCTCCCAAAGCTTTACCTAGTGAAAGCTGTTTGTTTTTATCAAGCTAGTACCGTGCTAGCAGAGGAGGGGACGCGGTGGCTCAGGGGCTAAGGCGCTGAGCTTGTCGATCAAAAAGGTCAGCAGTTCAAATCCCGAGCGCCACGTAACGGAGTGAGCTCCCGTTACTTGTCCCAGCTTCTGCCAACCTAGCAGTTCGAAAGCAGGTAAAAAATGCAAGTAGAAAAATAGGGACCACCTTTGGTGGGAAGGTAACAGCGTTCCGTGCGCCTTCGGCATTGAGTCATGACCATGGAGATGTCTTTGGACAGCGCTGTCTCTTCGACTTTGAAACGGACATGAGCACCGCCCCCTAAAGTCAGGAACGACTAGCACATGTGCGAGGGGAACCTTTACCAGGGAAGGAGTTAATGTTCACCAGCTTTAGGAAGAAACATCATTTCCCCTCTAGTGGTGGCTCTATCTAAAAGTTTGTGTTTCCAGGATCTCAGTTGAATTATCCACATTTCATTACCAATTTGGTATAGGGATTAAGCCTCCAGGCTAAAAACCAGGAAACCTTTTAGGCATGAAAGCCGGCTGGGTGACATTGGGACATTCTTAGCCCACAGCTCAGGCGACAGCCAGTGAATCAATTCCTGTCACAACCAACAGATCAACGTTCAGTCGATCCCAAAACACGCACCTTGCATTTGTGGGGAAAAGTGCTAGAAAAAAGAATAATTCTGCACATTTCACTACGAAGGGAATTGTTTTATGGGGAAACGTGGTTGCCATATAACTGAAGGGGGGGGAGGATAGGAAATCCCCCTCGTGCTTTAAAGAACTTGTGAAAAAATAACAAATACAGTAATTAATTTTTCATGCCGAAAATGTTACGTTCTGTGGAGCTGAGGATCGCATTTCAACAGCTACAGAAGCAGGTTGGAACTCGAACAACTTAAGAGGGGCTAGCCAAATAAAGGAAGACGCTATGCAACATTCACTATCACGCGGGATATTTTTTTTTTTTAAAGCGCCAAACTACTTGACCCATTCTACAGGCAAAGAGGTTTTGCTTTGTGATGTTTTCAGCGGCTGAAAGGATGAGCCCACTTCAGAACTTTCAAATCCTCTTGGCTGGGATTCCCAGTGGCCTAATAATGACAGCCCTCAGAAACTCATGACTGAAAAGATTCCCAGTTCCTCCTGCATTACTCACTTGGCCCCCAGGTTGCCTTTGATGAGGGGAGCAGTCACCACATTCTTGCCTTTCACAGGCTGGCTGATGACCGAGAGGGGAACGGTGATTCGGGTAGGCAGCTTCCCCTGGGAAACGAATAAGTAACATGGCAGAAGTTATTGGTTACCATTTCTTTCATCCAAAAGTCTGCAGAAAATCTCAAGTCATCCAGGCCTTGGTTGTCCCAAAGGTGGTTTTTTTCGAGAGGCAGCTGGACTTTCTGGGTTTGTTTTTTTTTTCTTTGAAGACGTTTCGCTTCTCATCCAAGAAACTCCCTCAGAAGCTTCTTGGATAGAATAGAATAGAATAGAATAGAATAGAATAGAACAGAACAGAGAATAGAATAGAATAAGAATAGAATAGAATAGAACAGAACAGAGAATAGAATAAGAATAGAATAGAATTAGAATAGAATAGAATAGAATTAGAATAGAACAGAACAGAGAATAGAATAGAATAGAATAGAATAGAATAGAATAGAATAGAATAGAATAAGAATAGAATAGAATAGAATAGAATTAGAATAGAACAGAACAGAGAATAGAATAGAATAGAATAGAATAGAATAGAATAAGAATAAGAATAAGAATAGAATAGAATAGAATAGAATTCTTTATTGGCCAAGTGTGATTGAACACACAAGGAATTTGTACTTTGGTGCATGTGCTCTCAGTGTACATAAAAGGACAAGATAAATTTGTCAAGAATGATAAGGGGCTTATCATATCATGAGAAGCGAAACGTCTTCATAGCAAAACCAGGAAGTCCAGTGGCCTCTTGGGGGGGAAAAAAAAAGCACCTTTGGGGTAGATATCCAAAGGAAAGAGGTACCCTCTCCCCCTGCAAGCCCCCTTCCCCAAATTTTCTGCAAAAAAAACCCCCAAACCGTCACAAGGCATATAACCCTTCCACACGTAAACGGAAGGAAACCAGAATAGCAACAAAGCGAATTGCCTTCAAACGCCGAGACTTTCCCATCTCAGGGAGTCTCTGGGAAATGAAGGTTACTCACTGGCTGGGAGGTGGAAACCACTGTGGTGCTCACAGGGACCTGTCGCACGGTGGAGGTTCCTGGTCCTATAGAGATGGGTGTTCCTGCCGCCGACACCACGGCGACGGCCTTGGAGACAGAAGCCGTCATGGTGGGCAGAGAGACGGCAGAGGAATGGCCCGTCCCAGCTATGCTGACTGAAGAAGAAGAGGGCATATGCTTGGCGTGAGTGGCCACTGTGATTGTCTGGCCAGGTTTGGGAGGCATCACCCCCATGCCCTGCACAATCCTTATGGTGGCCGCTGGCTTGGCTTCTGAGGACGCTATCGTGGTCATGGATTTGCCCTTGTGGTCTGCCATGGACATGCCCAAAGCAGGCATCAGTCGGAAAGCGGAAGTGGCAGACTCCACCGTTTTCAAATCCGGTGTCACTTTGACCACGGTTGGTCCAGCAGGACTGAGCGAAGCGGAGGTGTGGGGGGTGCTGGTCTTGGCGGGAGAGTCCGAGGATTGGATGGGGCTCGATGTCACACGCAAAGTGGCGCAGATGCCCTTCCCTGAAGGGTTGCTCCCGCCGCCGCCGGCTGCGCTGAAGAGGTCTTGAGTCAGCTTGACAGTCGTGACTTGAGATTTGGCCAAGGTGGCCATCATGTCCGGAGTGATGCGGAGGACTGTCTGCCCCTTGGCATCGGTGGTGATGGAAGACGGAGGCAGACGCAGAACATCCTTGCCTTGGATACGGAAGTTGGATGTGGTAAGGGGGAGGCTGCTCCCAGTCTGGCTCTTCATGCCGAGCTGTCCAGTAATTGCCACCTGCAAAGCAAAACAGGCACCGAGCTGAACTCCTGTTTTAAGAAACACTGGCCGTATTGTGTGTAGCCGTACCAGCAATGCTGGTTGTATTGCCTGTGCGGCCATGCCAACTAAACAGGGTTGGAAAGTCGAAGTGATTAAAACCTTTGCTCAGAGGTCTTTCATTAATGGGCAACTGGACCATCCCCTACAAGGCTGAGTAGCCTCCTGAGATCTACTTCCTAGTTTATAACATAGTCGTCCATTCTACCATCTCCTTCCTTTTGAGCTATGACTGCGAGAAGGACGGAGCTATGCATTTTTATTTGAATAAATTTAAGAGCTTAATAAAGAAGGCATGGCTGGTGAATTTCCTAGGGCAGGGGTCAGCAACCCGTGGCTCTGGAGCCGCATGTGGCTCTTTCATCCCTCTGCTGCGTCTCCCTGTCACCAGCCAACTCCACAATTGATAGGGTTTTCGGTTAGGACAGGTAGAGGAAGAAGGATGCCGTGTTAATAGACTCTATGGTGGGGGCAACCGGACGTCCGGTCGGCTCCAGAATTAAACAGGGGGGCTTCCGGTTAGAACCTTTGGGGCTCTTTTGAGTGTTTAAAGTGGCCGATCCCTGTCCTAGGGGCACATAGTTAGCAGTAAAATACCCGCAGTTATTCCTTAGCCGAGTGCAGATCCTCACCTGTTTAATGATACTTTGTCCAGCAACGCTCTGGAGGACGGTGGTGGATGAGGTGGAAGACGATAAAGAGGCAGAGGAGGACAACGGAGTGGTGGGAGGGTTGGGCACCACGCTGTTCAGAGAGCTATTTGCTGGCTTGGGGACGGGTGTAGGTGTTGCTGTCCCAGTGACATTGCCAGCTCCAGTTACAGCAACAGTGGTCCTTTGGATTTGGACTGGGCTGTTCTGAGCTTTCACTGGAACAGTCATCACAGCCTGAGGGGAGAGAAGAGGTCCTTATCATAACAATTGCAGGGCACCTAAATGCCATTCCTTTCTGTGTCAGATTGTTCCACGTGACCAAAGGTTTCAAGGTAGCCATCACTCTTACCCCAAATCACTTTTGGAAATAAGAGAAAAGTGGGCATTCTTGTCAGGAGTCCTTTCTGGTCCAATACGCACTCGGACTCTGGGAAAACATTTGCTTAAAGAGGGAGCCTGAAACCCCCACAGAGCGGGTCCCCAGGTGGTGGATTGGAGGGCCCTACCTAGTATGGCTTTATGCTGCAACAGAGGGGTGGAGGGAATCAAATGGACCAACAGGCCTGGTGAGTGGCAGCTGGCTCATCAGGATCGATGGAAGGCAAGAGGCCATATTGGTCAGAACGGCTTCAGAAGAACAGCACACGGTTTGGTGGCAGCCCCTTGAACGTCTGCACAGCGGTGCAGAAAGCAAAGGGAAGATTACTACACTATATATTTCCCGGGAAAATCACGGCAATGGCAGCAAAACCTAACAATGGCCCTGAATACGGGCGCCTCTTAAATGGGGCAGGGGTGCTAAGAATCTCCCTGTCCGCTAGAAGCATGATAAACCTGAAACTACGAATTGGAACGTAGAGCCACAGTGGCTCAGTGGTTAGAGTGCGGTACTGCAGGCTACTTCTGCTGATCACCGGCTGCTAGCAGTTTTGGCAGATCGAATCTCACCAGGCTCAAGGTTGACTCAGCCTTCCATCCTTCCGAGGTGGGTAAAATAAGGACCCAGATTGTTGGGGGGCAAATATGCTGACTCTATAAACTGCTTAGAGAGGGTTGCAAAGCACCGTAAAGTGGTGTATAAGTCTAAGGGCTATTGCTATAAATTATATTACTGATTTGAAGATGTATTTCTTAAATGTCTTCCATATTGATTGACAACAACTAAGCTACATTCTTTGCTCTTTTGAAATTCCACTTACCGCAAGAAAAACCAGCATTCTTGTTCCTTCTAACTATTAGCAACATGTGTGCATGGTTTTTTTTTTTTTTTAAACTGGAGGTTCACCTTCCATGCTAAATTATATTTAGATGTGTTTTTACTTTTGTCTTGCTTTCTTTGCAAATAATGTCGTCTTTGCCGGATTCAGGAGATGTTGTAGAAGCCCATCAAAGTCATGAAGCACTGCTAGAAGACCTGCAGAACGACATTCACCAGGCAGCAAACAGTTTGGGAATCTTACAGAAAGCTCTTCATCGCAATAGCACCGACAGAAATGGAGGCACAGACCAGCAACAGTCGGGTAAGAGAGGTATTTTCTCAACAGCGCCGATAAAGGAGAATATTTGTAGCTCAGGACCTTCGATGCTCTCTGGCCTTGGTTGTTTCCTTGCAGATGTTTCATGACCCAAACTAGATAACATCATCACTGCTAAAAGGGAGTGGGGTTTGAGGAAGAGAAGAGGAAGAGGAGGAGGAAGAGGATGAGGAGAACTGTGGTGTCCTTGATGTTCTCTGAGCTTGAGTGTTTCCTTGCAGATGTTTCATTACCAAAACTAGATAACATCATCACTGCTAGATGGGAGTGAGGTTTGAGGAAGAGAAGAGGAGGATGAGGAGGAAGAGGAGAACTGTGGTGTCCTTGATGTTCTCTGAGCTTGGGTGTTTCCTTGCAGATGTTTCATTACCAAAACTAGATAACATCGTGATTGTTACAGGGGAGTGGGGTTTGCAGAGAAGAGGAGGAGGAGGAGGAGGAGGAGGAGGAAGAAAAGAACTATGATATCCTTGGTGTTCTCTTAGCTTGGGTGTTTCCTTGCAGCCGTTTCATGACCCAAACTAGGCAACATAATCACTGCTAGATGGGAGTGAGGTTTGAGGAAGAGAAGAGGAAGAGGAGGAGGAGGAGAACTGTGGTGTCCTTGGTGTTCTCTTAGCTTGGGTGTTTCCTTGCAGATGTTTCATGACCCAAACTAGATAACATCATCATTGCTAGAGTGGAGTGGGGTTTGAGGAAGAGAGGAGGAGGAGGAGGAGGAGGAGGAAAAGAACTATGATATCCTTGGTGTTCTCTTAGCTTGGGTGTTTCCTTGTAGCCGTTTCATGACCCAAACTAGATAACATCATCATTGCTAGAGGGGAGTGAGGTCTGCAGAAAGGAGAAGAGGAAGAGGAGGATGAGGAGGACAATGATGGCTGTGGTATCCTTGGTGTTTTCTGAGCTTGGGTGTTTCCTTGCAGACGTTTCATTACCCAAACTAGATAATATCATCATTGCTAGAGGGGAGTGGGGTTTCAGGAAGAGCAGAGGAGGTGGAGGAAGAGGAGGAGGAGGAGGAGGTGGAGGAGAACAACAATGACTGTGGTATCGTTGGTGTTCTCTGAGCTTGGGTGGTTCCTTGCAGATGTTTCATGACCCAAACTAGGCAACATCATCATTGCTATGGTCATGAAACATCTGGAAGAAAACAACCAAGCTGAGAGGGCACCAAAGACCCCTCATTTCTCAACCGTCTGAGGCAAATCAATCGAGCATAGAAGTCAATGCTAATGTATTTTTTTGTTTCTGATGTGTTTCAGAAGTCCAGCAAATGCTCTTTCTCCACATGAACAGTTTCTTGAAGGAGCATTTCAATCCTGTCTGGGCCAGTTTCAATAAAAGTCTACAGGAGCTGTCCATTATGGTGCAGAACCTGTCCCAGAGCGTGGAAGCTAATCGGAAGAGCATCGAGCGATTCCAAGAAAGTTCTGTGCCCAGAAAAGATTTCCAAGAACTAGGGACAAAGTTCGAATCCAAAGTCCAAGCAAATGTTCTGAGGGCCGACCAGATGAAGCGAGAAATGGATCATCATAACTATCAGCAGCAAGTCGCCATGCATTACAACCTTACGATGATCAAAGCGGACACGGACCTGAAGCTCAAGAGGCACCACAAGCTGCAGCAATCGGTCTTATTAGCTTTAAACAACAGTTTGGCCGACATGAGACAAGAGCAAAATAAGCTTCGTGCTGAGCTTGAGATCCTAAACAGAAACGTTGCAATGTTCCCAAGGCAACTGGACAATCGGAACGAGGTGTTTTCTGATATTGATATGCAGAGCTTTAATCAGACCTTGGAAAAACACGCTCGTGAGCTAAAGACACTTTATGAGGAGTCTGAAAAAGACTATGAAGAACTAACTGATTCCATCACAAGGTTAAAAGACGGCTCAAAACGTGAAATAGAGGACTTCCGAGTACGATTAATAGAAGGGAGTCTCATGATCGATGAATACAGAGAAGATGTAGAAAGGAGGATTTTCGCTCTTAATAATAGTCTGGCAGAAATTCAAGAAAACTACCGGAGTCTACAGAAGTCCATGAAGACATGCTGTTGTGAAGACCAGCCTTCAGGTACTCACGTGGAAGACCTAAAGAACACCACTCAGTTGCATGGAGAACATCTGAAACACCTGGAGGCACGTTTAAAAGATCTCGCTGCTGCTTTCCCGCTCATCCATCAATCTTTGGATTTCCAGCAAGAACAAAGTTGGAAGCTACAAGATGGACTGTCTCTCTTAAAGAACCATTCTGAAGTTTCTTCTGAGGAGGTCGATATGCTAAAGAAAGCCGATGAGAAGATGCGTGGCCATGTGACGTATCTCAACAGTTCTTTCAACTCGTTGCTGGTGGATGCGTTGAGACACGAGAAGGCCCTGGAGATGCTGCTTGGAGAGGAAATTTTGGAACACCTATCTGAAGAAGAGGAGATTCTATCCACAGACCAACTTCCTGTGATGAGCATCAAATTAATTTCAGACCATCTCAAGAAGCAAAGTTTGACACTAGAATCGTTTCAGAAGAAAATAGACTCTTGGGAGGCAGACCATGAAAATAATCCACACGATCATAAACCTTCAAAAGATCCTGATACTGAGAAACAAATAGACCTCAATCCCCAACGTGGTAGAGTAGAATATATGGAGCCAAACCATGAAGCTGTCATGGAGGATGCCTTAGACAATCCAGCATACCATGATATTACGACCCTAAAAAGAGAGATCGGACACCTTACCAAAGAGATGAAGAAGTTTGAATTGCAAAGGGATCATATTCATTCCTGCTGCAATCAAACGGAGGCCAACCTAGGGGACCTCCTCAGCGTTTCAGTGAAGGAGGTGAAGGAAGACCTTGTATCAGCCCAAAAAATCTTTGAAGAACATCTAGCGGTCTTTCAGAAATTGTTTGGAAATAGTAAGGAGTTGGCTGCCTCAAATGTAAGCCTGGATGTAGCAAAGCTTCAGTTGCTGACGAGCAGAAAAACGAGGAAGCACCTTAAGGAGCAAGAACAGCAAAACATGAGGGACAAGAAAGAGGTCCATGGCCACAGAGAAGCTATTTTGAATGGAAGACACAAGATAAATGCGGAGACACTGGAGGAAGGTAGGTTTCTTCCAACTTTTTAAAATGTTCTCATCATGGTTTCCTAAACTTCTTGTCCAATGTCCCCACTGCAGGGCTGGGTTCTACTTAGCTTTCCTACCAGTTCGGATCACGATGGAAGTGTGCATTTTGCACACACATGCTCGCCCCCATCGTATCTAGGTATTGCCTCAAAAATAACCCTCTGCACATGCGCAGGAGGCTTTGCACATGCGCAGAGGGTTATTTTCGAGGTAATTTCCACCGGGAGGATCAATTTCCTCCCAGAGAACCAGCTCGGGGGCATGGCCAGCCAGCCGTCAACCCACTTCTGTCCCACTGCAAACTAGGTGTTATTTTATTCTTAGAATTAATAATTGCTCCACAATTGTGCATCATCTGGACTGTCATATGATAGGTTGATATCCGAACACATCTGGATGTTGAATTCTTTTATTTAAAGCTATTTAAAATTATTTTAAGAGAGGGGTGGTGGATATGAAGAAAGCATAACCCTACATGGTCCAGGTTGATCTTTACAACCTTTGAACATTTCTTTCCTCAGCTAGGTTCCTTCCCATTCTCTTCTCCCTGTCTTGGACTGGGATGAGTAGCCCTATCTAACAAAATGAAAGTCAATGGAGAGAAAAGTAAGGTTTTACACTTAGGTAAGAAAAACCAAATATCCAGGTATAGATTAGGTGAAACTTTGGTTTAATTTAGTTTAGTTTACTTAATTGTCGTTGCACAATTAAGTGCTGTCTTCAGTATACATTATAACTATAAAAATAAAAACACAAACATACATCCTTTACATTCTATATAATTGAAATTGAAAATCTGATATTGCACTATGCCGTAGAATTCAGCATGGTTACCGCCCTGCGATAGAAGCCTATTTGCCCTTGTTTCTATTATCCTGTACCGTCTGCCAGATGGTAATAGTTAAAAAAAAAAAAAGGGTGCCCAGGATGAGATCGATCTTTAAGGATGTTTTGAACTTTCTTAAGGCAGCTGGAGCTATAAAGCTCTTCCAAAAAGGGGAGAGGGCAACCAATGATTCTCTGGGCAATGATGTTGACCCTCTGGAGTGCTGTCCTATCTGCAGTAGCAGTAACTGTGAGAGGGATCTTGGAGTCTTGGTGGACAATCTCTTAAATATAAGTCATTAGTGTGCGGTGGCAACAAAAAAAGCCAATGTAATCATAGATTGCATTAACAGGGGGATAGAATCAAGATCACAGAAAGAATTAGTACCGCTTTATAAAGCCTTGGTAAGACCACACTTAGAATACTGAATCCAGTTATGGTCACCATATTATAAAAAAGATATTGAGAGTCTGGAAAGAGTGCAGAAAAGAGCAACAAAAATGATTAGGGGGCTGGAGGCTAAAACATATGGAGAACTCTGGCAGGAATTAGCTACGTCTAGTCCAATGAAAAGAAGCATTAGGGATGATATGATAGCAGTGTTCCTATATTTGAGGGCCTGCCACAAAGAAGGGGGACAACCTATTTTTCAAACCAACTGAAAGCAAGACAAGAAACAATGGAGACAAATCAAGGAGAGAAGCAACCTAGATCTAAGGACAAATTTCCTAACGGTGAGAGCACTGTTGGAATGGCTTGTCGATGCTTCATCTCTTTAAGAAGAGACTGAATAGCCACTCGTCTGGAATAAGCCACTCATCAGGGGGTTGTACTAGTAGATCTCCAAGATCCCTTCCATCTCTGTTATTCTGTAAGTTCCATTGAATTCAGCTTGTTACTTGTTACTAGGCAAGTTATATGAGATGGAAATCCTCATATATATTTAATACATAAAAGCTGTGACTCATTTAGGACTATGTTAGATAGGATGAAGTGGATGATGAGTTTTTGGGCGCATGATTTCCTGAGCATATTGAAATTTACTTGTAGTGCATTTATTAATTTAGTAATTCCATGGCAATAGGCTTCACCATATTCAAGTAACCATTAGCATTAGTAAAAACTCACATTTAATGTAATTCTGCAGAAAAAAATATTAAATGAAGGTGGCATGTATCGTAAATTCCTTAGGGCAAAACGTCAATATTTCCAAGAAAATGACAATGCACAATGCAAACTTCAGACGTAGTTGCTGAATGTAGGAATGATCCAAATACTGAAACTGGATTTTTTTTTTG
>JANHFT010003538.1:92204-103436 GCA_032467955.1 Pseudoxenodon macrops
ACCTGATAAAAAGCTCCCCTGGCCACGGCCGTCATGTGATTTTCTAAAGACAGCCGTGAATCCAGGAGGACGCCCAAAAATGGCCTTCCCAACCCCCGGAGGCCCTCCGGAGACCGGAAACGCCTTCACAGAGCCTCTTTACTTACATCAAAACAAGCCATATAGAGACTCCTGGGAGGGGAGGGGGGCGTGGCCAGCCGAAAATCAGCAGAGCTGATGTATGGCAATGTCTCCCGTGCCGGCAGATATGGCTCTGCATGCCACCTGTGGCACGCGGGCCATAGGTTCACCATCACGGGTATAGGGTTTCCTGCTGGAGCAGGGGGCTGGACGAGAAGACCTCCAAGGTCCCTTCCGGCTCTATTCTGATTGATCGATCTTTCTGCTGCCGTCTTTGGTCTTTCAAGGTGCTTCAAAGCCTGGCAGAGTTTGGCCCAACGGCAATGGCACAGCCAGGCGGCCATGGAGCACCTGAGGGCCCAGTCCTTGAGGGCCTCTTTCCGGCAGTGGTGCCTAATGGCGGAAGTCAGGAGAAACGCCAAGATGGCGGTGATTGTGATGCTGCGGACCAAACGGCCGGGCTCCTGCGGTATGTAAAATAATGAGAGTCGTGATCACAGCTTGGGGCTCCTTTTGGGGGACCCTTTGCCCTTTTCTTGGGGTGACCCATTGTCTCCAAATGCTCCAGGGACCCGGAGGGACCCCGACAGAAGAACGTGGTCCCTAAAGTACGCAGAAAATACTTTGGACTCTCTTTTCCACCTGAGGACGTTGCAGGAAGCATTTCTGACTTGGGAGGCGAGATGCCGGGAAGCGCAGCGGGCTGGGTAAGTGGCCTGGTTTCCAGCTTTTTCCCCAACGTACGCTCTTCTCTAAAAGGCAGGTTTCTAGTCCTCATGGGTGCTCCCCGTCTTTTTTTTCGTTCCCGCAGGGCTTTCCGTCGTGGTTTGACCCTGCGACAGCTGCGGGAGGCTCTTGGGCGATGGCGCCGGAGCACCCACAGTCTGAATCCTCTTGGGCTCACTGAGGGCTCTCTCCTTGCGTTGGCGGATTTGCAAGAATCTTCCTCCTCCTCTGTCTTGCCTACCGCCAGTCAGGTTTGTGTTGTGCGTAGCGTCCTTGGCAAATTGCAGCGTCCCCTCCGGTCTACAGACCGAGCCACGTTGGCTCTTAAACGATCTACCCTCGGGCCTAAATTTTGCAAATTAAAAAAAACATTAGTTTTCAAGTAGTTACACAATTTTGATTAGCCTTGTAAGGTCGGCCAGGATTAACGGTGTGTTCTTTCTTTGCTGGGGGCAGGCAGTCCAACCGGTAGAGCCCAGCCTCATCGACCTGACTTCCTTGGCGACTTTTGAAGAACCCAGCGTCCTTCCTGCTCCCGCCTCTCGCTGCCCGAACTGCAGTTTTGACCGTGAAAATCCTGCCCAGGTCGCTAAGCAGGCCTCTCCTCTTCAGCTTAATTGGCAGGCAGCGTAAGTCCTCAATGTTTGCGACCCTGGAGTTTCCCATTGTAGAAAGCTAGCACCCACCTCTCTTAGAAGAATGAAATATTTTAGGAAATATTAAAAAGGCAGAATATTATATTTTTCCCCTGAAGGAGGAACGTGTTTCTAAAGGCAAAAACTCAGCGCCTCAGCTCCCTGCCCCCAAGTAGAAACTAAGGGGCCAACTTTTAGAAACGCAGATTTGGTAAATCCCTTCAAGACAGGATTAAAACCCCAGGGAAGTTTTAGGATTAATTACATTTGTTAAATAACATCTGCTTTATTTTAATTCCCAGCTTCTGCCAACCTAGCAGTTCGAAAGCAGGTAAAAAAATGCAAGTAGAAAAAATAGGGACCACCTTTGGTGGGAAGGTAACAGCGTTCTGTGTGCCTTCGGTGTTTAGTCATGCCGGCCACATAACCACGGAGATGTCTTCGGACAGCGCTGGCTCTTCAACTTTGAAATGGACATGAGCACCGCCCCCTAAAGTCAGGAACGACTAGCACATGTGCGAGGGGAACCTTTACATTTATATATAAATGGTTTATATATGGTTTATATATGGGGTACATGAATTGACTATATACTGACATCCAAATAGTCCATCTGAGGAACCAGATTTTTCCCTCTTTTATTTCTATCCTGCAATGAGTGTGTTACGTAAGAAGATGGATGCAGGGCTGACTTCATGTTTGCAACAAACTGACAACATTACAATGAACTAAACGCTGTTAGATCCCTCTAGGCAATACCTACCAAACTCCTCTTCACTCCTGTCTCGGTGTAGATATATCCATAGCTTGCGACCAATATCGTATTTTACACAGGGGTCCTTCTCATAGTGCAATCGATCTAAAGCACCGCTCACCACAGTGTTAACCTAAGAAAAGGAGTCACCATGAAATTAAGGGGTGAAAAAGACTTTTGTTAATTTAGAAGCCAGCTATCAGTGACTTATGGAAGTGCAGAAAAGAATGTTTTTGAAGGATGAGAAATATGCCCAAGTAGGAACTGGACACCCAAACCATTCGAAACTAAGAGGCAAAATGGATGAAAAAACACACATAAAATTCTCGGGATATTCAGATCTGCAGAAAACGGCCCTCGTTAATATCTACATTTTTTTAATTGATGCTTCAGTTCTAAGAAAACCCAGTTGTACTTGTGTAACGTATCCCTGCAACTCTGAAGTACAATCATCAAAAATGTATCAAAGCATATTTTGCGACTCCCATTAGCTAATCTGCAGCTCTAGTCACATTCTACTAAGCTACAGCCTTTACAAATGGTTGCAATGCGTCGATGGCTATTTTCAGTTGGAACAAACCCACGTATTTATGGCAAGGTACGCTTGGACACGTACGGCTTACCTGAGCACTGGTGACATCAGGAGCAAGAAACTGGGAGTCCTTCAGAAGCTCACAAATTTCAGCACGAGTCCCTTCTCCGTTTGGAAGGCGGGCAGCGGCATCCCGAACTGAGACAGCAAGAAAAGACCAAGCGCAATCAGGGCCCCGATAGAATCCAGTACTGAAGTAATAACTCTCCAGCTATTCTTGTCCCATTTATTTGAAGGCTTCCCCACTGCAGCTTGGGACTTAAGTTTTTCTCCTTTCCCCTAAATAAATTTTGCAGGCGGCCCTCTTTGTTATGCAGACAATCCAGATTCCAAGAATAACACCGTACTGTTATGATCAGTTATCATCTCAACGTATAGCTTCCTTCTCTCTACATGCTTCTCCGTTCCTTCAAATGCAAATATATGACCTGTTTCCTATAAAAAAAAAGATTGAAATCTCCCTATTTTGGGGCTAAGAAGGGATTTCCCGCTTTCGAGCCACCTAAGGCTACACACTGATGTGACACAATCTTTATGTCCTTCTTTTGCTGTATGTTATTCAGGACCCAGTGGATCCTGGCAGACAAAGTTATTTCTGGATTATGCTTTCTACAACACAGAGCAAGGTTTGATGCCTGAAACCTTCAGTCCCCAAAAGCTATGCTGGAAAAGACCTTTCTTTAAGGGACTGAAGAGCTACTGCTAGATAGAGCAGATAATGCTACACATATATATATACAAACACAGGTGTATTTACAATTTATGATTGCAATGGAACCTGTCCATTATAGTCATAGGTTGTGATGGTTGTAAAGGAGTCACCTATGTGACTGATTCAATTTTATGACTTTTGCATCAGTTGGTAAGCAAACCTATTGATTTTTTAATGGGCCAGTTTTGCTAAAAACCGGAAGTAAATGTCGGTTTTTAGCAAAAAAAAACATCGTAAAACGTGGTCCTGTGAACACAGGATGCTGCAAATGGCCATAAATTGCTAAGCACCCGAAATGTATTCATTTGATCATGTGGGTGGGAGGCAGCCATTAGTTTCAAAACTAGGTTGTAAGTACCCTGGAGGTAGGTCCATCATAACTCTAGTCTAAACAGTCAAAAAGCAACAGGTTATAAGTCGAGGACTATTCATATTTCTTTTCTCTTATGAAGTAGCATTAAGCATTTGGCTTTCCTCTGGAGCTTTCTTAAAGCTACGGTATGAGGCTACTCTGCATTGTCAAACTATACATTCCTCTTGCTATCTATCTCCTCTGGGTGTGTGTGGTGGCTTTGCAGCCAAGCTCGTTTATTTGCTGATTTCAAAAATTAAACTTGAAATCAAAATGTATTGTGGATCTTTTTATCCCACCTTTCAATAGATAATTTTAAGGATGAGATACAACATAGTTTAAAACTAGAAACAAATTAAATTCTACCCTGCAATGATGCTGTTCGTTTCCTCCCACTGCAAAATTCAATGGACACATATGGTATCTCTCTCTATCCCTCCCTCCCCCCTCTCTCTCTCATACACACACACAACTTACCAAGAGACAATATGGTGACATATGCAGGTCTATCTGATCGTAAGAGAGAATGTTCCCGGGGTTTGTTTAGAGAGGTTTCCTTGTCAAAGACTCCCTTCACAGGTCCCACCACTGACTCAAAGCCATGCATACAGAAGGTAAAAGCTTTGTGAGGCTGGCTGTATCGATAGCGTTCCTGCAGACATAAAAGGATGAAGGACACCCAAGTAAGAGATTCACAAGAGAAGAAGACAGCACAGCAATGTGTAACAAACCATTGAATAAAGAGTGAAGGGGAAAAAAACCAAGTACCATAGGAAAAAGAAGTAAGTACTTGGCAATATGACATTTGCTTTTGAACAAAAAAAAAATTATACAATCTATTTTATCTGAAGTGCTAACATGAAAATATCCCATTTGTTTTCACCTAAAATTCCAAGATTTAGCATTTCCGTGGGCTGTATGTGCAATGCAGATGATGAACAATGAACATTCAAAAAGTTGATCCCATTAATCAAGAGGAAAACTGAAGGGAGGCAGAGCAATGGCACAGTGGTTCTTAAACTGGGATTAATTGGGGCATATTCTGGAGATAACGGAGCAATTTATAATTGCTTGTCTGTGACTCAAAGACCTGTTTCAGACTGTTGCTATCAAGGTGCTTGTGTAAAGCCACAGAGACCAGTTTTATTGTAGGGGTAATGATGTTTTTGGAGACTGGGAAAAGGGGTGAAAGGACTTAAGAACTATTGCAATGGTACCTGCCAACTGCAGCTTTTTTCCATATGTGTCTGAGGGTGAATCCTTGCTAATCTTACCTGTTCCTGGAAAACACGTTTCTCTTCTCCAGTGCTAGGCCGGACTATATAGTCTGTCCTTCTGAAACACACAACCATGCGAGACTCAATGATCAGAATGGCTATAGGTAGCCTTCAACTTGCGACCGTTAATTGAGCCCAGAGTTACAGTTGTAAATTGTGCAGGTTGTTAAGTAGGCCACCATGTGACCATGCCCAATTTCACAACCTTTCTCTGTGGCAGTCGTTAAGTGAACACTGTGATCCTAACGAAATCCATTGTCCGCAATGGGCGTTTTTTGCAGGAAACGGGAAGTAAACGCAAAAAAACCTTGTAAATTACAGTCATTATGTGACCGCAAGACATTGCAATCGGCCATAAATGTGGGACGGTTGCTGAATGCCCAAAATGCAATTATATGACTATTGGGGGAGAAGGCAATGGAAGTTTGTATCTTAACAATGGAAGTTAAGATCTATAACTAGATCTTAACTTCAAATGATCACTTAAGTGACTAGTCATAAGTTGAGGACTAGCTGTACAGAGAAACTCAGAACAAGTGACAGCAATTAATAATGATGAGAAAGGATATGGGGTGGGTTTTTTTGGGCAGCTGTGCTGGCTACCTTGTTAAAACTAATATGAATCAAAAAAGTTGAGGAAAGTCAGAGAAAATAATTGGAAATATAGGAAAGCCAATTTTAGGAAAGCCAGAAACCAATTTTGAACATTATGAATACAGGAGTGCCTAACATTTTTAAGCACCTCTGATAAGATGGAAACATTCATTTGGACACTTGACCGATTAATAACTGCAAAGGATATCATTCTAAATTATTCTTAGTTTACTGGACATCTGTGTTCTGTGTATGCTGGGGTTGCAAATTAACATAATTTTCAAAAATCATTAATCAACAAACAGAAGATAATCACTAATAATATTGTTCTACTTCTTTGAATTGTTTAAATTTTACGTTTAATTTTGCATGCAAAACGTACCTAAGAATTACTCATTAATAACAGCAGAAGCATGAATATTCTTGGACTGTACACATAGTCCTCGAGTTACGACCACAATTGAGGCCAAAAAATTATGTTGCTAAGCGAAACATTTGTTGTTCGTTTTGCCCCATTTTACGACTTTTCTTGCCACAGTTGTTAAGTGACTCATTGCAGTCATTTAAGTTAGTAGCACAGCTTTTAAGTGAGTCTGGCTTCCCCACTGACTTTGCAAAAAAATCATCACATGACCTCGGGAAAGTTCGATATTTTTTTTAAAGACTGCAACCGTCATAAATAGGAACCAGTAGCGTAGCATCTGAATCTTGAGGACTACCTGTATTTAGTGCTGACTACCAAGACTGGTTTTTAAGGTTTAGGCAAAGTTCAATTTTTTTTAAAAAGACTTCCGAATACTCACACTCGGGGAACTGGTGTGGTAGCATCTGAGCTATCTTCGTTGTCCTGACAAAGAGAAAGAAAGACTATGAGACACGATGGATAAACCAGCTGGGCCTGTACCAGTTGAAATAAAGATGGGCCTCACCTTGAAGAAAACTTGGTCTTTAGTCTCCAACCAAAGTTGGAAGAGAGCTGCTAGCTCCTTCTCATGATCTTGGGACGAGCCTAGAGAAGAAAACAAGCCGCACAGATTATCGTCTACTACTAATACTTACACTACAACAGCAACACAATAGATGCTGGGATACCCCACCCTCCATCACCTGATTCTTTTTGCTATAAAGAACGGGAAAGTGTGGAGATAATATTAATATTGATTTCCACCAGAAGGGAAATGAGAAAATATTTAAAAGTAAATGTATACAAATCTATCTGGATGACAAGATTTAATAAGAAGAGTGGAGAAGGCGGCTTAGCTACTTTACCTATCAGTTTCCACTGCTGACTTTTTTCCTTGAATTCAACAAAAGGAGAAAAACTGGAAGAAGCATCTGTAACAAAAAACATTTTGCTAGGTTTAGGCACGACTGTAATGTATTTTTTAAATCATCCAGTCTGTAGCACTAGATTAAAGGTCAACATATGGGAAATGTGAAGTTCCATCATTGTAAATTAGAGTCCTTCTATAAACTGTCATGCGTGCCCTATCCAAAAACTTTGCAATTCAATCTATGGGTTTCTATCCTAGTATGAACTGTAGCTGGATGCATCACTACACTTGGAAAAACTGTATTTTTCATTGCAAAGCAATCCACAAGAAAAACGGTATTTAAAACCTGGCAAGAAAATAAGAGTACAACACAAAATTGGAAACATAAAACACAAGGCATAAGAACGTTTTTTTAAATGTGAGATTTCCTTTAATACTGTATCTAAAAACCATACAGATTTGACAACATGAAACACCCAGTTTGAAAAATATTGTTCTCTATTTTTTATCATGTGGAATAAAGTTTTTGAATGCATTTCTTCAAGATCAAAAGGTTGTTTTAACTGAGAGAAAGTATGGTATCAACAAGGTGTTCATTCTGATAACTGCTACCCTTTTACATTTATTTTGCATAAAACAAAATCAAATAACTAGGACAGATTAGGTAAAGGTTCCCCTCGCACATATGTGCTAGTCCTTCCTGACTCCAGGGGGCAGTGCTCATCTCCATTTCAAAGCTCTGTCCAAAGATGTCTCCATGGTCATGTGGCTGACATCACTAAACACTGAAGGCACCCAGAACACCGTTACCTTCCCACCAAAGGTGGTCT
The DNA here is from genome assembly GCA_032467955.1 of Pseudoxenodon macrops. Lineage (NCBI taxonomy): Eukaryota > Metazoa > Chordata > Lepidosauria > Squamata > Pseudoxenodontidae > Pseudoxenodon > Pseudoxenodon macrops. The sequence goes on from JANHFT010003538.1 coordinate 100,071, forward strand.
CTATTTTTCTACTTACATTTTTACATGCTTTCGAACTGCTAGGTTGGCAGAAGCTCGGACAAGTAACGGGAGCTCACTCCGTTACAAGGCGCTAGGGATTCAAACCGCCGAACTGCCAACCTTTCTGATCGACAAGCTCAGCGTCTTAGCCACTGAGCCACCGCGTCCCTCAAGGACAGATCAGATATAAGCAAATTCCAACCAAATTACATAAGCATCACTTGTTTAGCTTAAAACACTTGTTTAGCTACGTTACATTTTTAGGGAGCAGCAAGTAATTGCTCACTTTCAGCTTTAACGAAATGACATGTTTTGGATGTAACCCCCCCAAAAAAAAAGTGTCTCTCACCTCTGCTGAATCCAGTGAGATATTGCAAGGCAGGTAAAACCAGTTCTGACCAGTTGGGGGCAAAGGAGAACCAGCTGTTTAATGTGCTGGCAGGAGAAGATTGCCAGTCCATGACTTTATCTTCCAGCTGAAGGAAACAAGATGACAGGTAGAGTTTAGGCTGCGTACAAAAACTGTGAATGGCCTGACATTCAAGGTGAAGCTCAGAGTCAGACGTGGCTATCTGAACTGCCAAACAAATAAAATCAGTGAGACCCTTACCTCCACATAAGGAATATTTATGATTGATTAAGGCAATTTCTGATAATGCCTGATTCCACTTGGGTAAGTGGAAAAAACAATGCTGTTCACGGATGAGGAAAAGGCGACCAGCACAAAATGAGTCCACTGAATTTGGAAGGATAGAATTCTAGCCCGAATAATTTTGAATCTAGGAAGGCACCTAGAGGTGGTGTGAAAACAAACTCTTACCACAGAGAGACAAGCAGGACCTTCTAGCAACAGGATCTCGAGAAGCAGAGAAAAGAAGCTGGAGGAGATTTCATTCACTCCAAGACAAGGCTTGATGTCTTCAAGAGGCCTTGGAAAGAAGACAGGTTTATTTTAACTTAATTAAACAAGTACCATGGCAATCACGCTCAAGATATATCATTCCGTGCCCAAATTTTCACATAACATTATTCCAGATACCCAAATATGAGGTCAGATATCTCAATAATGTAATCTGGGAGAACGATTAAACCTAAGAGGTTATCTAATAAATTTGTGACTGATCCAATTATCTGAGTATCGTTCCCTTACGTATCCCAAACTTATCCTCAACATGCTTAGGTGCTTTTTCAGTCACAATTTGTAGCTTTAAAAGAACAGAAACGTGTTATGCTTCCTCACCTGAAGTCAATGTACATATATATTTACAAATAATTCTCTCCTGTTATTGGACTTGATGTTGCAATGTGTGTTGAAAGCCGGCCTAACCTGTATCTGTGCCTTTACCGCATATCATATTTATATTTATCTGACAAGGTTGCAACCTAAAAGAGATTAATTGATGTACGGCATGCTGAGTTTGAAACTTTGCTGGCGGGAGCAAAATATTTTTCCATGTTGATTAATTAATTTCTGTGTGGCTAGAACCGGCTTCCTTACAACCATTAATTTATTTTACATTTTGGGGAGTTACGTGGACAATTGCCATTCCCTTTGGAAGTGACTTACTCTTCTTTAACAGATGGGAGGGATGGGGGATCCCACAGCGGAGGGATGGGGGAGGGGTTTTGAGAAACAGGAGGGATCCCTTCAGAGTTGCCAAGAGTTTCAGAAAAATCTTCAGCCTCCGATTTAATCACTTTTAGCTTCTTTTTCTTCTTCTCCTCCTTTTCCTTCACCTTCTTTTTGAGGACTGCAAGGTCAAACAAGGCTTTTTTTAAAACGAGAGAGAGAAAAGATGTGCTTAATTACAAAACAGCTTTTAAAAACAATGTATAGTTTAGGAACCGTAAGTTCCTATGTGTCAAGAATTAAAAATCCCTTTAATCATATACGGTAACTTTACACTTGAATGCTTATCAGGAAGCAGATTTTAAGTACAGTGGCACTTATCTTAAAATGAACATGCAAATAGATGCAGCTCTAATTGTACATAATAATTGTGGTTGTACACATCTACATGGTTACAAATGTATTGGGCATTCTGCCTTTTTGCTTGAAGATATATAGCCTTCGATTCTCATGGATCTTTTTGGAGCAATGCAAGAAGTTTCGTTTGAATCCCTGATATATAAGGCACACGTTTGCTGCATCTGATTCACTGACCTGCCAAAGACCCCTTCCTGCCAGCATTCACACGTGTCATGATGTCATTCAGGGTCAGGTCCCCTGTCATCAGATCAGGGTGATTCTATGCAGAAGAAAAGAGGAGAGCAAACAAAAATCAGGTTTACCCCCAAAAAGAAACCAGCAAGAAGCAGCTCCATGGCAGCCTTTGATGGGATGAGACAAATGCCCAACTGAGATAAGGGCCATAGAAAGACCTAGGACAGTGATGGCTAAGCCTTTCGGGCCCGAGTGCCCAAAGTGCGTGAATGCAAAACCCCAAATTGCAATGCGAGTGTCCCCTGTGCATGTGCACACATCTCCTTTGCATGCGCCCAGCGCATCGTGCCCCATTTTGGCTTCTAGTTGGTGCAGGAGGCCTTCCAGGCCCAAAATGGGGTGGAGGGGTATACGCACGAGAACTCCCAAAATGCAATGCAAGTGTTCCCCGCGCATCTTCCCTCCCGTTCATGCGTGCGTGTGTCCCCCACATGTGCCCTACTCCCTGTGCATCCGCGGAAGAGACCTGAAGAACAGCCCGCCAGCGGAAGGAACGCGCGCATGCACAGTGGACCTGGGCTGGGCCAACGGCTGGCATGCCCGCAGAAAGGGCTCTGCGTGCCACCTGTGGCACATCACGAACCTAGGATCACAGGTCTACAGAAAAAAGCAGTTTTGGTCCTCAAACCAAATTTAAGTTGGAATCCTCTACATATAAATGTGGAAATGAAACTCATTCAACCAGTTAAGATGTTTGAGTACATATTAGCACAAGAGAAAGGAAGTCAAAGGCCTGTTAGTGTCCTTCTTAGCTACTTTAAATGGTGCTAATAACTAATTAAAGAGCAGCCATCTCACTGCCTTTTAACTTACTGGTTGCCGTTTGCGCTTTTCATGGTGTTTCTTCAGCATCATCTTCAAGCTATTCTCACCGAAATCCAATTTATCTGGTGGCAAACAAACCCAATATTATTAAAAGGATATGAATATATTTACATAAAATTATACCACAATGAATATACATCCTATACTATTAAACATATAAGTATTTAAATTATTCTTCTATACGTCTATCTTCTTCAAAAGCCATGGCTCATAATTATTGCCTACATATTTATACCGTGTTTCCCCAAAAATAAGACAGGGTCTTATTTTCTTTTGACCCCCAAAATAAGTGCTTGGCCTTATTTTTGGGGAGGTCT
>JANHFT010003539.1:0-11158 GCA_032467955.1 Pseudoxenodon macrops
GGCAGACAGACAGACAGACAATGACCATATTATTTCAACACATCTAGTTATATTTTAAAAAAGTCACCATTTAGACTATATGTTTATAAAGCCACAGAAAATGGCCATATAAAAGTCTATAATCTGCAAGTGATCCCTGCATGAGTTTTGCATCGTCTTGTATCAAAACTGTCTTCTTTTCACATATATCACAATGATTCATTTCAATGATTGAGTTGGGTTGAAATCAATTTTTGTAGAGCTGATTTACTTTCTGCTCACATAATTGGCTCTCCAAGCCATTACTTTAAAGCTGGAAAAACAACAGCAACTCTGATTGCATTTTAGTCTCTGTCATCGGAAGGTCTTTGACTCAGTAGAACGGCTTAACATTTTGATACTTGTATAACTTTAGGAAATTGGCATTTATTCCTGTTATATCTTAATCCTCTTACCTGTGGAATCCTCCTTCTCTCCTTTTTACAATCAACTAGCTCTTTAAAAAAATAGCTTAGTCAAATATCAATGCTTTTAAATCAGTCTGTAGCTTCATGTCATATAACTCAAGAAAGCTATAATAAATAAGTTCTTTATTTTCTTGCACATGCCATAAATACACACCTATGCAAAATAAGCCATTTATCTGCCTAATAGTGCAAAAATGTCAGTGAGCAGATGCAAACAGCAAAACTGGTTTGTACTGATTGCATTGTTTTTAAATAAAATGGTTGTTTCACATTAAAAATAATGACGGATAAAATATTAAAACACACACAATTAGCCCTATATGAATCAGCCATGAATTGGAGATTTAAGATTTAAGAAAAACATGATTTGATTAGCATTTGCACTTTGAGATGCAATAGAAAATCAATTTGATTTGAGCTGCTTTGGGTTTTATTTAAAAATCTATAATCTGTAATAGGGGAAAATAACAGTGCAGCTGCTTTATTTTGAGCAGGATAGGTTGAAAATAGCAGAGCTACAAGATTGAATTGATGACAGAGATTCAGCCAGATACCTCCAGCATTCTGCTAGAAGACATTTTTGAGGTTTTTTCCCCCCCCTTTCTCCCTTGCAGAAATATAATGGATGAAAAAAGGGCAGCATAACAGCCTGCCTTTATCCAGAAAAGAGCCTTCATTGTGCTAATTGAAGTGATATAGAATCATGTTCTGCTCTAACATAGAAAATGAAAACATTCAAACCTAAAAATAGTATAAGTACTTACCGTACTTTCACACATGCTTTCCCAGTGTGTCAGACTTGGCATGGCATTCAAAAAGCCTGTTAATTTGCTATAAAGGGGCTTTGCTGACTCTGATTGTCAGATATTTTGGGAGTGACAGGACAGTTCGCATAGCTAGTTGGCATATTTATTTCCTCCTGAAAAGGATCCCTCATCACTGGTTTCTGTGGGGTATACGTTGTGCAGCTCATATTGGCTATGATTGGTGTCTTCTAAGCAGAATCAGAAGAATGACCATTGAGTTCCTCATGTAGGATTGGTTGGCTGTGCTGCCTTTATTCCACAGGATGTGTATACTGCAAGATGCCCAACAGATTGATGTAGAGCAGTGATGGCTAACCTTTTTCTTCTTGTGTGCCAAAAATGGGAGCATGCATATGTTAGCACACATGTGCGTTCCGGCACACCCCCACCCCATGCCCACTGCACTGTGCATGTGTGCACCCCCCCATGAGCCCCCAATTGGGCAGGTTTCGGGCCTCCAGAGGGTGAAAAAGCGGCCCAACAGGACTTCCGGTTTGGCCGTTGGGCCATTTTTCACCCTCTGGAGGCTTCAGGCTGAATGGCTGAAAATCAAGGCCAAAAATCAGCTGGCCAACGTGCTGGAGCTGTCAGGGCAACGCCTTGCGTGCCCTCAGAAATGGCTCCACATGCCACCTGTGGCACGCGTGCCATAGGCTCACCATCACTGATGTAGAGAGTAAGGAAAAGCCTTGACAAAAGTATGCAAAATCCATTGCTAAGATGATGAGAAATGAAACATATATTACATCCAGAACAGACAGTTAATATTTGGAAGGGAATCAGAGAGACAGACACCTTTCTAATTCACTGGACTATAAGTAACAGGGACAGTACAACATAATGACATTGGCAAGATTCTGTCATTATAGCCATTCTTAATAAAAGTAATTTTACTCTACCTCTGTAATAAATTTCTTGGTCTACTTAGTAGGGCTGATAGTAAAGATGGGCTTCAGCTTGGTCATACCTGGAAGGGCCGATTTATTGGGACGTTAAGGACCATTGGAAGGGATCACTTCTTACTAAGATTTTGTTTGGTCAGGGATGTATTTCTAGCAACATTCTATGTTGATTAATTAGCAGAGGCAGAAGAAACTGACTTACATTCCACAGAGAAAGTGGATGGCCCAAAGAAAATGATATCTCTGGCACTGCTGTCCTATTTTATGGGAAACAGTATCTGAGGTGATTTCAGTAATTATTAACAAACTTAGACCTGCCCAAATTATGCATTAATTTAAAAGTAGGGATTGCTTTAAGGGTATACAGTGGTGTGAGCAGAATCCTGGAAATCGTGTTGTGCTAGTGGAATTTTAACTTCCCATTAGCACAACAGAGCAAAATTAAAACTTGTGGTGGATCACATTAAAAACTCTGAGGACTGTGAAAGTGAATTAAGGCCAAAGCAGTATTAGTCTTACCATCCAAAATAGCTCTGATAAACCACAAATTTAATATTTAATGTGATGGTAACACTCATTGGGCCATTCCAGAATCACACCATTCAAGGCTGAGCATTCTCTCTCTATATATATATATATAGAGAGAGAAATGAGCTTAACAACTCCATATATGCCATTAAAGCTGATTCAACGTATTGCTCTGAAGCAGAACTCGGTTTCAGTGCATAGATTTGCTTCAGTGAAGTGAAGGAAATTACTCTCCACTTTTGCTGGAGAAGGAAAGATCAACCCACTTCATTATTCTGTCAAAAAGATGGACATTCAAAACCAGGACAAATAAATATAATACCGTAAGATGACTTACCCAGATTAGAAGGTACCGAAAAGGCTACTGGAAAAGACCAGAGGGCAAGTATAAGTAACATTAATGCTGATGATACGCCTGGACTGAAGCCAAAAGAACATCCAGCTGCTGATGTGGCCAAGGGCAAAATAGAAGTCTGATGCTGCAAAAATGTGTAAACCATTGAAATGTGATTTAGGAATGTCAGAACCTTGAACCAAGACAAACCAGATGTCCTCTGAGTGAAAATGTCAAGTCTGAACACTAACATTCTTGGAATCAATCTTCTGAAAAGGATTGGAATGGGCCATACGCCATGTTAGAGGAGTGGCAGATATTCTATCGTGAAGTAGAAAATCATACAAGAAGTGGCATATCCAAAGGGCATCAAACTCAATGTTCAGCTACAACCTGCAAAATGATAGAATGATCTAAATTTGAGTCCAAACCAAGTCAATCATTCACACTTATGCTCCAAACTTAGATACACAGGAAACAGAGGTCGAACTGCAAATTACTTCTCGATAGATACAACAGTAAAAAAAAAAGTTGACTAATTACAGGAGATTGGTATGGCAAAGTTGGAGGTATGGTAAAATTTGGAATAATGGGGAAATTTAAACTTTAGTATAAGAAATGAAATGGGAAATATACTAATAAGAGTTCTGTCAAATGGTAATGGATTATATCTCCTGAAGCTCAAAAGTTGACAGGAATGGTAACTGTAGCCATGAAATAAATATATCTCTGCTATTTGGGAGAAAAGCTATATCACATCCAAAATAAACTAAAATAAAACAGAATAAAGTACGACAATATTATATTGACAGCAAAAGTATGTAGTCTCAAGGCCATGGTTTTCCCAGTTGTAATGCACTTGTGTGAAAGTAGAAAATCTGAACAAAGAAAACCGATCCCTTTTAAAGATTAAAAAAAGCTCTGTCAAAAATAACCAAGATCATACACAAGGGCTATCAAAAAACCAAGATGGGACAAATGAAGCCATACTCAATTGTACATGCATTAACATGGATAAATGTACAAAAGGTGTGAGGCTTCCAACATGTTTTCCCAACTGCTCTCTCTTATAACCCTATACTGCAGGCATTACTGAAACAGGAAGAATTCACTCAGTAAAGTAAAACCAGAATACCCAATAGAAGCACCTCTTAGGAAATGAAAGCTTAATAATTTGACACATAATATTACAGTAATAATAACTGGATAGGATTCTGATGCTTGGAAATTCAACTACACTTTAAAAAAGAGATTTCAATTGAAGACAAAATTACTAGATGTTATGAAATAGGCATGAGATTGCAAAATCTCACAGAAACAGTTGCTGATCAATAATCTAGGTAAAATTAAATCTGTTAGGTCAAAAGAGTTTGAGATAGCTTAATAAATGAATAAACAGTTTTCTGTATGTTTTTGTTTATATCTAGTGGCTATATGGATATTTTCAGTCCAGATATATAGAACTGAAGTATCTTAATGATTTGTATCAGAGGTGGTTTCCTAAAGGTTTGGTCCGGTTTTACTGAACTGTTAGTAATTTACTGGCACGGTTCGACAGAACTGTTAGTAACCCGGACCTGCCACTCTCCTGAGCTGGTTTTCCAGTAGGGCCATAGGCACCGCCATTTTAGATTTTGCTTCTGCACATGTGCAGAAGCTTTTTAAAAGCACTGCGCATGCGCACGCGTGGCCACAGCGTGCCCCTGAGCGAACCGGCAGTAAGAAAATTTAAAACCCACCTCTGATTTGCATGGTCCTGCTTAGTATGTCTAATATTAAATGTTTAGTAGTAAACAAATTACCAACTTTGTAATTCCCGTTGAACATGGAACCAGGCACATAATGTGCATCTCGGTTAGGCAAAAGAAAAATGAACTGCATTGGTTAACTTCACCAAATCAAAGTCTGTTGTAGCTGAACATTTATATCAAAAGATAATGCTGTAAAATTTGGCCAAAAGAGAGTGTGCATTCATTAAAAAAAATAACATTGAAAACTTGATCTTTCTCATAGGAGTTAGCAATAAAACATTCTGTTCCAAGATAGTTTGATCACTTTGGGAATGGCATCATTCAAAAAGAAGAAAGGTGATTTTTTTGGGTGGTGGGGTGGAGAGAATGCCATGTGATAAGAAATGCCCCAAACTACGACTGGCACATTTTTTTCATGTAGTTCCATGTATTCCTAAATTGTTTTTCATTGTCAGTCAAAGTGCAGTTCTTGGTACTCTTTGAACTTGACTGATTACATTACCAAAATTGGCTAATGTAATCAGTCATCACTGGCACTACTGATGTTACCTAGTTTGGATCTCTAAGAAAACAACCAAGCTCAGAGAGCACTAAGGACCCCTCAGAACAGGAGGTCTTGTTTCATGCCAACCAGTAAGCCACCTCTAGGAAACATCATTCTCAGAGCTGTTTGACACAACCTTCAATATTGCTCTAGAAGGGAACAGTCCTTGATTAAGTTGACAAGCCCTCTCCCAACTGCTGCTTAAGAGCCATTACCCCATCCTTACCCCACACATACTGATATTCTTTCTCATACTGAAAGTTGCTTTCCTTCCCTAACTGAAGTTTTGACTTCTGAATAGCTTCTTTATGAATAGCCACAGAGGAGAGAATGTGCAAATGAATATTCAACAACAGTCATGACAATATACATCTATGAATGTTTATGTATTATTCATGGAATATTCTCCTGTCTGCTTACTGCTTACTCTATATTTCTCAGAAGAAGATACCTCAGAATACCCTTTTTCCCCTATGCAGCATACATATACTCTTGCTTTGGTACGAGAATACCAGTTTAATTCTGAACCTCAAGAACCCTACAAGGTTAAATCGGGGTTGGTCACCAGGATCAGAGATTTATTCTTCTGAGCTCTCAGACTCATGTTGGAGCCCATCTTCACGGAACTTCTCTCTACTGGAATACGTGCTTTGGGCTAGTCTTGTGAGTTGTGTTTATGTGGTGTTTATATTTACCTTCATTCATCCAAGAATCTTTTTTAAATATTGGAAATATTTCCAAACTTCAAAGAAATTAGTCTGGGAAGGGGGACTAAAACATTGGTGAATTGTTAAATTTCAGGAACATTTCTTGGCTGTTGATTGGCAATATTAGGGCCATAGAGTAGGGAACACAACCTTCAGACCATCTCTGCTCTTCTTGAAAGTTGGTGCTACTTTGTTTAGTTATTTTTATCCTGTTCTTCATGCCTTTACTACAAGGTTCCAGCTAGCTCCTCCTCACAAGTGGATAAAATGTCAGGAAAGATCCATCTAGTTAATTATTATCTATACTGGCAGAATTAATCATGATAAAACTCAGGAACTTCTTTTAGATGGAAACACCAGAAATAGAATGTCATCACATAACCTTTTGTATTAGTTAGACTAAGAGAGAATGGCTGCCCTCAGATTCACAACAACAACACTGATACACAGCTGTGAGGTTTCACTTATGAGAATGTTTTTACTTTAATACTTCCTTTGTTTACACTCAGGAAAATAAGATCTATTTTCAAAAAAATCTATCTCAGATGTCTGACATATTTAAACTAATTTGCTAGTAGTATCTTTCATGATGAAGAATGTCAGCTAATTAAGATTGAAGGGGAGAGGGAAGTAATCATTAAGGACAGTTTATCTGGTCAAGACCAACTATGGCTACATGATTGACTCCTGAATTAAGGTACTGTAGTAAGTTCAGGAGCTTCAGCAATTTCTCTCTTTTTGTTCACAGCTAAGTCAGAGGAAAAGTCTGAAGGCAACATATTTCATTTGTAGTGATAGTGATAAATAGTTTGGAACTTTTTGAACCTCTGATTTGCTTGAGGCATTTGCGTTTGAACGTTTCAAGTTTGCAACTGAATACATTTGCTCCTGTTGGGAAGCAGCAGCAGCATCAACTGGACAGCAGGAACCCAAGTAGGTAAAATGATTTTCCTTAGCATGGTCTGCCTGATATGTAGAAGTTATTAATAATTCTTAGTGCTATTTTAGTATTGCAACTGTTCTGAATTTACAATATGCCTGATAAGGAGTGAAATGAAATACGATGATATTAGACAACCTGTAAGCTCTTGGGTCATTGTTTTAGAAATATTTTCATAACGGGTTCCTCCACTCCTTCAATAATGGCAGAGCTTCACATTTAGGGAGATATTCAGAGTTACATCTGTCCTGAAAGTTGAACTACATAGCACAGCCAAACATCATCGGTTGACCAAGTTGACCAGAGTAAATGTTTTATGTGATTTTATGATAATTTTTGTCAAAATTTGCCAAATTTCAATTCCACAGGAGTCATGGGTTCTGGGTTTTGGGTGCATTCTGTAAGATACTGTCCATTTGAGATACTTTGGTTCAAAAATTGTTGTCTTAGGATACATTGTCTGTGCATTGTTTTCAATATACAATATATTGAAAACAAAGATAGGAAATATGTGCAAGTGCATTTGTGTATATTGGATATGTTGTGTTCTGCGTAATCTCCATGCATATCCTGATCACCCATTAAGGGTGATTGTCCTACACATCTGCATAAAGTTACATGCCCGTTGCTGGTTGGCTAACTAGCAACGGAGTTCCCCAGCCAATATAATTCTCTGCCTGCAAGCTGGGGGAATCCCATAAAAGAGGGTCCCCCTGGCCCAGCAGGCAGTCCGGATTAACTCAAGATAATGCCAATAAACCAAGAGCTGACTGTCACTCGACTTGTGTCTTTACTCCTGTGCGATCTAACAGGATACACCTTCCAACATATACGTTCATATATTTATGTATATAAAGAATACACCATTTATATGAATATTCCTATATACATTCACACACAATGTGACAACTTTAAAAGAAAAATCATTTACAGAAAAGCTAAGCTATACCCAAAAATAATGATGAATGAAGTTGCATTCCTGATATATTTTGCTGTTATCAAGCATGTTGAAAACAGTCTCATTCCCAAACCAAAATGAAGATATTAAAGGTTTACTGGTAGAATAAATACTATGGTAAATAAGGCATGATGAGGGTAATTGTTCAATGTAATAAGATTTTATACATCATATTTATTCATCATTGCAAAAAAGCCATAAAATTGAACAAATAATACCACCTGCTTCCCCCATCTAATTTTTCAGAATGAAAGCAGTGCTTTCGCATGATTCTGTTTTAGACTGTATATACAATAATATGGATGGATTCCTCCTTATTATAGTACCAGACAGATGCCAAGATTTTTATCCACACAACATAGATAGGGCTCTGATGTCATGTTGTTAAACCCACCTACGTATATAGCTTAATGAATCTAGGGTTTATCCAATGTTAGTGGAAATTTTGATCATTTATTTATTTATTCATTCTACAACTAGTGGATCTTTAATCCCATACATGATTTTCTCCAATTACTACCTGCACCAGCTACTCCTATTGCAGAAAATATGATGACTTTAAGATAGGGTCTTTATTTTGGTGGTCTTCAGGTATGTAGGATTAAACTCTTATAATTCCAAGGACATTTGAACAGCATCAAATTGGGAAGGGTTGATTCTTAATTCTGTCCAATTACAACTGCACTGTTTACTTCCAGTGCGCTATTTATTTTTTATTTCTAATGTTTCTGTTTTATTAATAAGGGTGTCCACAGGGAAGGAGTTATAATGTCAAATTGGATAAATAGAATTGCAATACACACTTTAAAAAGTGAAGCTTTGATCATTCAGTTGTGTCCACCTCCATCTTCTCTTGTTTGGACTTTTTATTTATTTGAAAATGTTTTGTGGCTATCTGACTTGTGGTACACTACTTTGGGTGGCTAATAACAATAATAGAAACACAAGTAATGAAAACAATACTAGCATAAGAAAACCTCCAAGAGCACAACCTATCAATTATACTCATTCATCTTTACAATCGCAATCTAGGATTTTTACTAATCCTGTCCTTGGGGGTAAAAGCCACAGCTTCACAGCTTTTGCCTTCTACCCTTTTGTTAGTTTTTTTAGTTGTCATTCTGATTATTTTTGGATAAATTGATAGTTTTAAATAATATTGAGAAACCCTTTCCCCCCCTTTTTTTTTTGAACTAACAAGCAGGGTATAAATGCTTTAACAAGCAAAATAAATAATTAAACGCATTAAACAACACATTAACTCAAGTAAAGGGAGAGCAGTATTAAAACCTACAAACTTTCAATGTTATTTTGCTGTGTTTCCCTTTATCTCAAAAGCAAATATTGCAATCAGACAGGAGCATGATCTAATGTGAACCAACTATTCTGAGAACTCTGCTTTTTTTTTAAAGGACATTTCAGAACATTGAAGCCAAACAATGGACTTTATTTTTCTGCCCTACAACGACTGGTAAAAGCCATGCCTGCAAAGCTCTTCCAACTGGTGATTCACTTTGAGAATCTTCATTGACCTAAACAGAAATTTGTCATCTACAAAAGTTGGAGCTAAACTAAGGATGACCTGACATTCCCGTGTCTTGATTTGCTGACTCAAGTTCACCAGCCTCCGCTAAAGGTCTCAGATGGAGACCAAGTAGCTTTTCCTTCCAGGAGAGAACAGGCTGCTGATCTGACCTTTTCTCTATGCTATTAAGCTTCTCTGTCTTTGCTTCCCTTCCCCCACCTCATGCTTAATTAACATTAAAAAGCACTCTTGTCCCTTTTTGTTTGAATCACTCATTTGCTTCCCAGAAATGTAGTTTCCTCAGCAGGCTTTGTTTAAAGCTGAGCTCCTTTTTTTAGATTCCTAAGCACTGTATCAGTAGAGATGGCAAGGTATTTAAAAAGACTAGTGCCTTACTGCCGCCTCCTTTTACACGGAACTAAGATGCCATCTTCTAGTTGAGCAAAGATGGGTAGGAGAGTGAATGCAGGAAAATATTCCTTGCATCTGATGTTCATTTTGTGGCATATACAAAATGCACCATACAAATATATAAATCTGTAATTTCAAATGCAAACAAGTTAAATTAACTTTATAAAATTCTCTCTTTTTCTCTGTACCCTTCCCTCCCTCTCTCCCTCCCTCTCCATGTAATTGAGTTTGTAGCATTTCAAAATCTTTCCTTCAGGCCTATAAAGAGAAAACATAGTGACCAAAAGCAACCGGAGAGCTTTTGGCTAAATAGTAATTTTGAATTCAGGTTTTTACAATTAAGGCGAACAGTTCAGAATGGAATTTACAATTGTTTCTATCAGATCTATATCAGTTTTGCATGCTTTTAGTCGTAAATGTATTCCATTTACAGCAGTGTTTTGCTCTGCATTTCCCCTAACATATGCATTTTGTATTAATGTTTTCCCAGATTTTGGATATAACTTTATAGCAAGATCAGATCATTTGCAGAAAAGTGCAAGAATACCTTCATTCCAATCTGCACATCAATCTGGGAAATGCCAATTAGTTCAATATAAATTAATTCGATATAAAATACATACACAATATGTACTGTATAAAAATGATTCATCTTCCATACTATTAAGTCATTGCTAGATGCCTTGAAGATTCAAAATGTGATGTACTTTTATAACATTTGTTACATTCCTTTTTTTTAAGCCTCAAATTCAGATGCATGTAGCATTAAATGTCAATTGAGTAACATACGTATGCTACTCTTACCTGCTTCATTTTGAATGGAGTACAAGTAATTATTGACTTACAACAGTTCATTTAGTGACCATTCAAAGTTACAACGGTACTGGAAAAAGTGACATATGACCATTTTTCACACTTACAACCTTTACAGCAGCCCCATAATCATGTGATCAAAATTCAGATGCTTGGCAACTGGTTCATTTTTATGACCGTTGCTCTGTCCCAAAGTCATGTGATCCCCTTTTGCAACCTTTTGATAAGCAAAATCAATGGGGAAGCCAGATTCACTTAATAACCGGGTTAACTATTTTAAAATAATTGCTGCCAACCTGCCTTTCATTGAGGACCTGTACACTGCACGAGTCAAAATGAGGGCCGTGAAAATATTTACTGACCCATCGCATCCTGGACATAGATTGTTTCAACTCCTACCCTCAAAACGATGCTATATAGCACTGCAAACCAAGACAACTAGACACAAGAACAGTTTTTTCACGAACGCCATCACTCTGCTAAACAAATAATT
>JANHFT010003539.1:11258-30462 GCA_032467955.1 Pseudoxenodon macrops
CTGACCAGTTCTGGAGAACTGGTAGTGGAAATTTTGAGTAGTTTGGAGAACCAGTAAATACCACCTCTGACTGGCCCTGGAAATGGGGATTTTTCAGTAACCTTCCTCTGGAGTTGGGAGGGAATGGAGATTTTGCAGTGTCCTTCCCCTGCCATGCCCACCACTGGATCCCACCACTGCACTATGCATGTTAAAGGTGCCCATTTTGGAGATGTAACAGAACCTATTGATCCTGAGAGGGGCTAATCAAGGATGAACATTACCCCTGTGGGGGGCCCTTCCCATTGTTTAACCTTTACAATAATGATCTAGTGATAGATTTTGCAATTTAAGCCTCCATCCCTCTCTCATTATCCAAGTCCGAATTCTTCTGTATCCAGATGCTGCTATTCTTTTAGCTCCAGAAATTAGGTTTATAGAGGTCTTAAGGAGCTTTCAAAGTAATGTGTTAAACAATGCCTTGAAATAAAGTACCAAATCCCAAAAGTTTTGGTCTTTTCCCAAAGATACTCTGATAATCCATCAAGCTGAAAATTTAATAGCAGATCTACAGAGCAGGTAAAATAGTTTAAATACCTAGGTATTTAATTGCAATTTTTCACATTCTGGGGTCATTAATAAGAAGAGACTTACTACAAAAGTTCAAAAAGTATTTCTAGTGATCAACAAATTAGTTGGGTATGCAAAGAACTTTGTCCCTATAGCAATTAAATTATTCAAGGTAAAAGCCCTTGATATGATCTCTGGTGTGTATTTTCAAAAAAAATTCAGTCCTTGAACAAACAGAAACAAAATTCTGAAAATCAACAATATATATTGCGTAGTTAACTTCTAATGCCATCACCAGATTACAGCTAGGCTGCATCTCATTTGATATTGAGGCAATATTATGTCAGCTAAGATTCTGGCCAAAACAAATCATTTTGGCAACCTCATTGGTACAACTCATTCAATATTAGCAGAAACACTAGTGGTGACATGACAGCAGTGTTCCAATATTTGAGGGGCTGTCAGAAAGAGGTCAATCTATTTTCCAAAGCACCAGAAGGCGAGGCAAAAGAACACAACGTAGAGAGACTAATCAAGGAGAGAAGCAACTTAGAACTAAGGAGAAATTTTCTAACAGTGAGTACAAGTAACCAAATGGTTTGCCTTCAGAAGTTGTGGGTGCTCCATCACTGGAGAGTTTTAAGATGAGACTGGATAGCCACTTGTCTGGAATGATATAGAGTCTCCTGCTTGAGCAGGGGGTTGGACTAGAAGAACTCCAAAGTCCCTTCCAATTCTGTCATTCTGTTAATATGATATACATCAAGCTACTCTGAAAAAACAAACAAACAAATAGACAATGACCTGAGACAGTGTCAAAATTCTAGAAAAAAACATGGTAGAAGGTAAGCAGAAGGTATGGGACTTAGACCTTCAGGCAGTCAGAGCCAAATTTTCCCATCTCCCTTTAGAGGTGAATAGCTCTCTGTCCCCTTGGTCACTCCTCAATTACTTCTATAAAATTCTATATGGCTCATATACTGTATATGCCCTTATAAACGCTCTTCCTACTAAAGTAGCAGCTGGTTAATATGATGATATGAAAATTAAGTATGTGTTTGCTCAAATACATAGACTCAAATGTGAGTCTATTTCACATCTTTTTAAAGTGTCCACTTTACTCTCATTAGTGATCAGCACTAATCCCCTCTTGAGTCAGGTAGATTCCTCTTAAGAAGGAGAGATTGAGTTCTTCTCATTAAGTGACCAATACCTGAGTGTTTTGAAGGCAGTAGGATTTTTTTATTTATAGCCTTACTCAAAGATGCCATTTGTTATCTCCAATGAATTGCTAATTTTATAGATTCTTCTTCTTATTTATGAATGTGTTATCCATATGCAAGTATTAAAAGTGTATAATAAGTATTAATTTTTAATTTTGGGACTTGTCTATAAATAAATAAAAAGAAACAGACTGATGTAGCTGACAAATAGACGGATCCATTTACTATTAGTTTACATCTAGATAATAGTGGATATATTAGTGAAATGAATTATTATCAGCCTCAGTTCTCCATTTATATAGCAGAAGAAGAAAAACCTTTAGATATAAATGGGATTAGATATTTCCCATGATATAAAGTTGACTATAACTCAAAGAAAATGAATAAATATAGATTTTCATGGAACAAACACATCAAAATCTGGGATTTTTTGCAAGTTGATTGATTAAATAAAAATTCCCAACCAACGTTTTCTTCTCCAAGACCTAAAAAAAAAACCTCATTGGGGTATGACTTAAAAACATGAATATTTGTTTTAAATGAGGGAGATATCTTCCCTCACAGGAGTCTTACCAGCTTCTTTAATTTCCTGTGGAGGATTGGGGTTAAGAAATATTTTCAATAATTCATTTTCAGTAGTTGTTGAAATGCTTGCTTCCTATAAAACATTTTTATAGCAAAAGTGGGCGGTAATCTAACATTGGGGAGCACGGGAATAATAAATTACCAAAACGAAACCTTGCAATTAACCCATACTTGTTTTAAGATTAGTATCATAAAATGTAACTTCTCAGACACTCAGCGGAAATCAGTCTTTTGGTTTGGGAATAAAATTAGACCTTTTTTTTTTACCCCTATTAGAAACTAGTCAAAAGAAATTATGCAGTGATAGAACAAATTGTTTATACGAAGGAGTTTGGGGACTTAATCACTGGCCTCTTTACTTGAAAGTGTTGAATAAATATGATTTAAAAATGCTTCTGCATAAAACTTAAGATAACTGTAACCCGTCAGAAAGACTGTCTGACCTGGAACAGGAAAACTTCCTCTTTTAACTTTATGGCATCCCTGTCACCAGCCCAGAGAAAACGCTAAAAAGAAAATGTTGCTTTTATTGGAAGAACATGTATAATATGTGTGATGAAAACTAAGTTCCATGCACATTATCCTATAAGAATAACTACCCAGTTTCCACCATTTTAGTGGACTGATTAATAACTGAGAAAAAATATTAGATCTACTTGCAATATTTCCAAAGAAATGAGCTTCAATCTGCTGCAATTATTGCATTTTGGATTGTTTGATGGCTTGATTTTTCATAATTTTTCTGCATACAGAATTGCAGAAGAGAATGCAGGAATTCAGGCATTTGGCCACATAGTCATTGCAACTCTTTGGAGATGCAGCTATCCCCAGTGGAGAGCCAATTGAATCTGCATCATGGTTCTACTCTTCCAGGAAACCAATTCAGCTTCAAAACAAAGGATTGAGGCAAGCAGCTAGTGACTGTGTCAGAGGTGGGTTCCTATCGGTTCTATAGAGTAGGTAGTAACTCCGTGATGATGTCATGGAGCCGGTTCCTTCAGTGTCTCTATGAGCACCGCCATTTTGCATTTTGCTTCTGCGCATACACAGAAGCTGTTTTTTTATTGGTGCACACGTGTACGCTCGAGCACTTTGCACATGTGCTCAAGGCGCGACCCTGAGTGAACTGGCAGTAAGGAGATTCAGAACCCACCTCTGGATTATGTCACCACAGTGCAGGAGTACATGACACAAAAAAGAACTTCATCCTGTTGGAAATTTGAATTCAATAGACACCCATGTCAGGAAATGTGACCTTACAAGCTAAAAGAATTCCAGATAATTGAATAGATCCTATGAGCAAAAAACAAAATTAAGCTGATAACATAATTGTCTTAGATATAGAGTTTAGCCCTCATTAGGGTATCAATGAGTGCTAATGAATACATTGGCTAGCTTAAGTTTCAACTTACATCTTGAGTAGAGATAAGAACCTGAATGTGTCTCTTAAATGTGGATACTCATTTAACTAACAATAATAACAAGTAAACTAACAATAAGCCATAAAAGACTGACATGAGGAAAGTATATTTTCTCCATGAATATGATAATACTGTGATTTAGCTGACAAGAACAAAAGGTACTCTAGAAATCTTCCAAGAACTTGTTTTTTATTGTGAATTCTCTGCATGGGTGTCCATGATTAAACTAGAAAAAAGTCAATATTGCAGTGTGAAATTGCAGTGTCAAAGTAATGTCTGGTTGGGGTGTATGTATCACAATGCATGTAAAAAAAGAAAACTTCAGAGGCCATCATGGCTGCCATTTTGATTTTTTCTTCTAAACCTTGTCTTCTAAAATACACTTATAAAACCATGCTCCACCTATTGTATCCATCAATTCAAACTATCTGATAAAAGACTCATGGCATACTTGTAGCATTCTTGCCAGGATGTTTCAATGATTCTCAGATTTCTTTCAAATGGCACATAAGCAATATCTGAAGCCACTTTTTTCACACAGAGAGAGCAGAGGTGTGAATGAAATGACAGAAACTTTTCACGTAGAATTAGATTCTAATGGTTAGATTTTATTGCTCCCAGGAAATACTCTGATTGACTTTCTTAGGTGTTGCATAAGGTTAACTTTTTCACTTAGTAGGAGAAAAATATCCCCTTTGGAGTTCTTTCAGTGACAAATTGGAAGCTCGTCATTTAAAAATAGGTGTCTTGGTAATAAAATAGCCTTTTTCCCAATGAAGAAAACAGAAGCAATTTCCATTATCAAGCACGTAACTGCTACATTCCAATTTCTAACAGATAAATACTTTCAATCCCTTGATTGGACCATGGAAGAAAATGGATTTAAAAGCATAAAATGGGGGAAAGGAAGAATAAATCTGCTAAATTCCATGGTTTGGAATGTGTTTCTTAACACATATCAAAGATATCAAAGATTCTTAAGTAATTTCATAACCAAAATAATGAAGAACCAAAAGTTAAAGCAGGCTTTCCCCCCTGTCAGTTTCATAGTACTCAGCAGCTGTCTTTGCATATTAGGAAATTGAGAGATGTAGATAATAGTGATATTGCTAAGCAAGCACTTTGAACCTAGCTGTTGATGCTAGCTGTCTTTCTCTCTAATGTGAAGATAGAAAGTAGCATGCCACTGAGTTAGGCCTTTGGTTCCTTTACTAACCAACAACGGCTTTCCAAGGACTCAATTTCCTAAGCTCTTGTCACTGAATAATAAGGGAGTAGAAGCTAGAAAGAAAAAAGTGTGAAGTGTTAGAGATAAGCTAGAAAGAGAAGAGACAGGATGGTACTGCTGAAGGTCAGGGGAGGAGAGGGGGCATGGCAGAATAGCAAATGCTCAAATATGTGCTATAAGAAAATGTCTCCAAGATCATTAACAGGCTAAGACAGGGATCAACATCACTGAAAATTGTAGTTGAGATGTGCACTGAAAATTGTAGTTGAGATGTGCAAGGGAACAGATTCCTTTCTGGACAGATTAAATTTCAGAAAATGTCAAAAACAACCAAGTACTGTATACCTTGGACCAATTTATATTTATTTTCTTATATATCTTCCTGGGAAGAAGGTATGAAAGGATACCTTGAATGTTTATATGAAGGGAAAATGTATACCATTATTCAAAGCTGCACAAATGATTGACTTCTGGCAATAAAACTAGGGTCTGGCATATCTGAGACATCCCAGAAAATAAGCCTAACTTACAAGTTGTCCTTGACTTACCACTACAACCGAGTCCAAAGTTTCTGTTGTTAAGTGAGACATTTGTTAAATGAGCTTTGCCCCATTCTATGACCTTTCTTGCCACAATTGTTAAGTGAATCACTGCAGTTGATCAGTTAGCAACATGGTTGTTAAGTGAATTAGGCTTCCCCGTGGATTTTGCTTTGTCAAAAGGTTGCAAAAGGGGAATCACATGACCTTGGGATACAGCAACCGTCATAAGTATGAACCAGTGGCCAAGCATCTGAATTTTGATCACATGATCATGGGGGTGCTACACAGGTTGTAAGTGTGAAAAATGGTCATAAGTAACTTTTTTCAATGCCGTTGTAACTTTGAATGATCAGAAATGAACTATTGTAAGTTGAGGACTACCTGTTCTGAAGGTATAGGATTTAAGATACTATATTGAGATGTTCTTCACTTGGGCTACACATTAAAACTGTAGATTGGTCATCTAGCTAGCAGATTATTGCTTCAAGAAATTTGTCTACCATTACTAATGAACCTCAGTGATCTACTCCCAAGTTTCCTGAGGTCACAATGCTACTGATCTAAAACAAGCAATTGGCCATATATTGCACTGGAAGTACTGAATGAAAAAGGGTCAGTTTATCTGCCACTGTATGCTTGTAAACAATCTTTGTAATCTTCAATCCACCATTAACCTCAAATTATGCATGTTATATGGGTATGACTTTAGAAAACCTGCTCATAAGCATCTAGCGCTTTAATGTTAATTTAGGTTTTGTTTCTTGTAGAGTGTCATATATTTTCCTTAAAAGGGAAATCATACAGAATATTACTCACACAGCAGCTTTTAATTATTCTACCCATACATGCAGTTAACAGTTTGCCCCAGCTCTTGAGCATGAGGGGATGACTGATGGATTATATTAACAATAGAAATCAGATGAAGCACTGCTGCAGCCTGAGATTTATTTCAAGGAAAGGAAAACTCCTTTCTTGGTTGACACATAGGGACATTAAAAGGAGCTCTCCTTACAAAACATGTTTCTCAAATTTGAAGAAAGGAGCTATTTTTCAAAACTGGAAAACGTTAGTGAATCAATCAAGATCAGCCAAAGGGAAACCAGAATTTTTTTGGGTGGGAGAGGAGGGAAACAATCAACTAGACAAAAGTAATCAAGGGGATGATTGAACAATGTAAAGCTTTGTCCCAGGGAATTACTAGAGGCTGAAAACAAAAGGATAAAGTTCAAAGGAAACATACTGAATAATTCAAGAAATGCCAACTGGAATGTACTTTTTTGTGTGTAATACATTATTATTAATAGGTACATAATAAATGTTTTATCATATATTTCTTCTAAGAACTGCACCATACAGATGCCCTACCCACCTGCCATTTTGTGTGTACACCACTCTCAAGAGTGTGATTAGATTCAGAGTGCACAGGACTATCTAATGTGGTTCATAATCTAGATCCATGATGGAAAACCTATGGCACACATGCTGGAAGTGGCATGCAAAGCCATCTCTCCAAGCATGCAAGCCATCACCCATTGCCATTCCGAATTCCGGGGCACCAGCCAGCTCGTTTTCACACCTATGGGAGTGCCAGAAACTAGAAGACAAACTGCCCAGCTGCTGCTCTTCTGGGTTCCAGTACGCACATGAGTACTGGCCACCTGGTCTTCTAGTTTCTGGCACACATGCACATGTGAAGACCAGCTTGCTAATGTGTATGCACACACTGGAAACCGGAAGATCATCTTCCCGGCATGCGTACACACATTGGGTAGTTGTTCTGGTTTCTGGCACGTGTATGCACATTAGCCAACTGGTCTTCATGCATATATGCATGCCAGAAACCTGAAGACCAGGTGGCCAGTGTGCATGCAAGTGCCTGAAACTGGAAGAGCATCTACCCGGCACATGTATGTACACCGGGCGGCTGCTCTTTTGATTTCCAGCACATGCGCGTTTGTGCTCCCATTTTAGCACTGGGTGCCGAAAAGGTTTGCCAACACTGATCTAGATATTTCTTCTAGATCATTTTGATAAAGTCAGGATGACAGTGGAGTTTGGGGATATCTATCTTACTGCAAAGCAGAAAATGTAACATCTTTTGTCCATAACCAATAGCAATAGCACTTAGACTTGTATGCCACTTCATAGTGCTTTACAGCCCTCTCTAAGTAGTTTACAGAGTCAGCCTGTTGCCCCCAACAAGCTGGGTCCTCATTTTACCCACCTTGGAAGGATGGAAGGCTGAGTAAACCTTGAGCCTGGTGAGATTTGAACTGCCAAATTGCAGTCAGCAGGCAGAGAGCAGAAGTAGCCTGCAGTACTGCACTCTAACCACTGCACCACCACAGCTCCAGAGACTCCGGATCTACTACTCAGGATCAAATGTGCAAATACTAGAGAAAGCATACTAAGAAAGGTAGAAGTTGAGGAAAACCTAAGATAAATCAAGAATCTTACCCAGTTTCAGAAAAAGGTCTGAAATAGACAAGACTACAGAATGAAACAATGATCTTCCTACAGACAGTATTGCAAGTCCTGTTGGAAACTAAGATTTTTAGAGGTGACTGTTCTTGTTATCCTCTCAAGAAGTCAACATGGCTGTCAGAGTTGTGTCATACTTTTCTTTTCTACTTGAAGGTAAAAACTGCATCTTGTTCCTTACCAGCAACACAAGCTTTTCCCCATTCAGTAAGGAACCTATATGTCTTTTCTTATTTGTCTCTTCATGCTCCCTTCAATCTCTGCTCTCTAGAAAGGTTCACTTCCCTAAAAATGCCACTTTTTTTATTGGCTGACACCCATTTCCATTCTTACCGGCATTTGTAAATATTTTTTTATTGAAGATTTTAGAATGACCTAAACCCAGAAGGAAAGAAAAAACAGAAAAGATGTACAAAAAGAAAAAAGACAGCAAAAGAAAATAAGAGAAAGGAAAAAAGAAATATTTAAAGAAGTAACTCCCGAGCTCCCAGGACCCAAATCCACAGAGAACCATTATCCTGTGAGACTGTATCCTCACAGTCTCAAAACTCTTCTCTTGTACTATTGTAACAGTAATGTTTGTCCACACATGTAGCAGGGAAGGACCATTGTCAGTGTACCAATATACTTTTGAAGTTGTTCTATCCCATCCCTAATCCCTGTTTCCGATAAGCACATTTCAGAAGCTGTTGGGTCCTATCAGCATATATCGATTTTCATTACTCAAAAGAATAAATCACCAGCCAGCAGCTCTCCTCATTTGAAGGGCAGCTCACATTCCTTCTGTCCTTCAGGATTTCACTGTTATGTCTCCTGTTTTACATTACCTCTTTTTCTTTCCATGAAGGCTTAGTCTCTGTTTCTTTTATAACAACCTGAAAACCATTTCTGAGATCTACTGATGCAGTATAACTCCCATATCTCTTGATTTGGAGTATCATTGTGGTCCACTGGTAGCAACTTCATTCTTTGACTTGATAAAATTTCGTCCTTTCTCTTCAGCTAAGGAGTAATTCTGTTCACCTGTTGCTTTGGTCTCTAAGTGTTTAAGTGGTACTACAACCTTATACTTGTGGCAATATATGGCAAGTTGTTTCAGAGACACAAAAACTCTACAGTACAAGTACTACACACAAAAGTTGTGAACTGCTATACCTCGAATTCCAATTGACTATGAAATCGGGTTTCAGTCTGTAATAAAGACTGTTACAATGTGAATATATTTTAGTGCATTCTTTGCTACATACTTTTTCTTGAATTTCAATTAAAATCCTCATCTCTTTATTTGATTTGCTTCCTCCTTTGTTTACCTGCCCCATTTTTAATATAGCTCCTTTCCTTGCAAAATATCTTAATATATACTTATTTGCAGTTTCAAATTATGCTGCGTAGCAGAAGCAAGATATCATTTCTGGCCTGCAAGTTGAACTTGTTATGATTTGCTTCACCAGAGTCAGATCTAGTGGCTTGGGAATTAGAATAGATGGGCAGAGATGAACATTTTGGATTTAATTTGGGAGGTTCGGAGGAAGGTGTAAATAGATGCACCCTGTTTCCCAAATGTTTAACTCTTCCAGCAACTCAGAGTTACTGCTTTCCATCTATGAGAGGGAAAAAATCAAAGAGAAATTCATTATTTTATCACTGGCTGCTAGCATTGTTATTTGGAAATGCCTTGGAATAGGGCACCAGTGATAAAGTAGCCAATTTCTACTTGAGGATATAGGGAGCTATGACCCATAATTGTAGGTTGTCTACTACTACTGTACAAATAATTGGTTGCCTACTATAAAAGAAGAACAATATGCTAGTTTTTTAAGATCCTGATTATACATTCAAAATTTTGCCATAGTTATTTTCAGAGAATTATAAATGATAGTAGAGAAATTATTGGTGTGTGTGTGTTAGGAGAATAATATTGCCATGTTTTTATGATATTTCAGCAGTATTAAAAAGAGTGGTAATTAAGATTATTGAAAGATTATTTTTTCACCAACCAGAAACATTTTTTACTTCTTAGAACTTTGCTGATAGTTTTACCATACATTCGAAAGCAATTGATTCAGCAAAATACAGTTTGTTTTTTGGAAACCCATTTATAAAGCTGCTGTTCACTTGCCAAAGGGGTTTGGAGTGGTGGTGGAGAGGAAAGTCCTTGCTTCATCACAATTTCCATAATGACTTTAGCCCAATTTTCAAATTTATGATGAACTCATTTATAAAAGAAAACAGAATAAATATCAAATAAAGATTCACATTAATTTTAATCAGTCTGTTAATTGGATGGAGGAAGAATAAATAAAAGTGCATAACTTAGAGGAGCAAAGAAAAACACTCCTTTGAGTAAATCATGGGGAATGACCACACACTTTCATTTTTCTGCTTAAGCAGGGAAGTCTTTCAAAAGAGCTTAATTCATGTACTCCAAAACTACATTAAAAACAAAAAAAACAAATCCCTTGTGACTTACAATAGCCAAAGTCATAAAATTAAACATTGAACTTCCTTTCCAATTTTTTAATGTTCCAATTCTATTGGAATATTTTGATGAATATACAGTAGAGGTGACAAATAGATTTAAGGAATTAGATCTGATAGACAAGAATGCCTGAAGAACTATGGACAGAGGTTTGCAACATTGTACAAGAGGTAGCAACTAAAACCATCCCAAGGAAAAAGAAATGCAAGAAAGCAAAATAGCTGACTGAGGAAGCTTTGCAAATAGCTGAGGAAAGAAGGGAAGCGAAAGGCAAGGGAGAAAGAGAAACATACACCCAATTGAATGCAGAATTCCAGAGAATAGCTAGAAGAGATAAGAATGCCTTCTTAAATGAACAGTGTAAAGAAATAGAAGAAAACAATAGAATAGAGAGGGCCAGAGATCTCTTCAAGAAAATTGGAGATATGAAGGGAACGTTCCATGCAAAGATGGGCAAGATAAAGGACCAAAATGGCAGGGACCTAACAGACGCAGAAGAGATTAAGAAGAGGTGACTGGATGGAGTCACTGAAGCAGTAGTCGTGAGCTTTAAGGGACTCCAGAGGATAGTAGAGAACAGGAAGACCTGGAGGAATGTTGTCCATGTGGTCGTGATGGGTCGGACACGACATCACAACTAACAACAACAACAACTCAATAGCATTAATTTAGTATATGAAAACTGCAATTGAAGAATAATCAATCTCTCTCTCTCTTTCAAATACACTTTTCCCTCTCTACTCTTCGCAAGTACCACGAAAAGATGGTACCTTCTGATCTTGAATGTGTTAAAAAAAGCCCACAAGCCAGATGAAGTGAACCTTGCCAAAGGCTTGAAGGAGCTTCTAACTAAAGAAATCATGAAGAATGGTTGAAAACATCAGATGATTGGAAGATAGTGAAATATTGTCTTTATCCACTTTATTGAAAACTTTATTGAAAAGTGGATAAAAGTGGACCCAGGAATCAATCAATCAATCATCAATCATTCATTCAATCAATCAATCAATCAACCAACAGAATGGCTTATGGTGCTCCATAACTGGAGGCTTTCAAGAAGATATTGGACAGCCATTTGCTGGCATAATATAGGGTTTCCTGCTTGAGCAGGGGTTTGGACTAGAAGACCTCCAAGGTCCCTTCCAACTTTGTTATTATCAACCAGTTAATCTGACATCAATATCTGGGAAGCTAGCACAGCGACCTATTTATAAGGAACTTGAAAACTGTGCAGTGATTAGAAAGAAATCAGTCTGGATTTATTAAGATCAAACCTTATCTGATTTTATTTCATGTTTTGACTAAGTAACTTAGTGTGGAAATGCACTGGACATAAATGTATCTTGATTTAGACAAGCATTTACTAAACTACTGCATGATGTTCTAATTAAGAAGTTAGCTAAATATGGGTAGGATCATAGCTGGTCTGTAAATTATATTCAGAGACAGATTTTTAATTTTAATAAATTTTCATCAATTTAGAGTGACATATCAACTAGGGAGAAGGCAAAGGGTTCAATCTGAGACTGGCACTCTTAAAATGTCTATTAATAATTTTGAACAGAGATGGGACTGTGTGCTTCACAAATCTACAGATTAAAATACAAATGAGATGAGAAAAGAAGCAAGATTCAGAAAAACTTGGTAGGTCACAAAACTGGGCTAAAAATTAATAATTAAGAGGACATTTAATCAATAGAAATGAAAAAAAAATTCACCCAGAAAAAATAAAATGCATAAGATCTGATTGAGAGATACTTAGTCTGTGAAAAGGAACTTTGAATTGTTGAGTGAAATCAGTAGTATGATGTCACTGCCAAATAGCAAATGCAACTATGGCTTATATTTATATTAGTTTATAAATCTTGCGAAGCAGTCATTTCACTATATTTTGCATTAGTCAAACAATTGCTTTAAATACTCTGTCCTATATTTTAAAAAAATGTAGTGAAATTGAAACAAGTGTAAAGAAAGGCAATGAGAATTTTCAGGAAACATGGCATTTTCAGCCTTGAGAAACACTGACTGAGAGACCCTAGTGACAGCAATTCTTTAATACCTGAAGGGGTATTTAGATTAACAGAGTTGGAAGGGACCTTGTAGGTCATCTAGTCCAACCCCCCGCTCAAGTAGGAGATCCTACACCATTTCTGACAAATGGCAGTCCAATCTCATTTTGAATGTCTCAAGTGTTGGAGCTCTCACAACCTCCGAAAGCAAGCTGTTCTACTGGTTGATTGCTCTCACTGTCAGACAGTTCCTCCTTATTTCCAGGTTGAATCTCTCTTTGGTCAGAGGTGTGTTCCTAACGGTTTGGTCCGGTTCTACTGAACCATAACTTGGCGCCCTGGTTTGGTACACCCGCTAGCGACATGGGCCTGCCACACCCCCGAGCCGGTTCTTTCGGCGGTACATTAGGCACCTCCATCTTGGTTTTTGCTTCTGCGCATGCGCAAAAGCTTTTTTTAAGCACTGCATGCGCGCATGCCTTTCAGTTTCCGTTTGCTATGAAGTATTTCTATTGATTTTAATGCTATTCATTGATTAAGCATGGAACATGCAGATAAAGCTGCAGGCTACTAGAATCCAGTCCTAACAGATTTACTCATAAGTAGATGTCATTTATGTGAGATTATTATTTCATTTTATCATCGTAACCATTTTCGCACAATGAAATATTGTGATATGAAAAGTTTGACTTGTGGAATTACAGTGTAAACAGACCAAGATTTCTGTCAGGCGGACAGATGATAAAATCACAGAAAAGGGAATAATGGAAGATTTTAGAACTTTTATCTTAATTGGAAAAAGAACTTTCCTCGTTAAGATACAAGTCCCTTTTGGGGGAAAAAAAACCATGAAGTCTTGGCTCCTAGTAATAATTTTCAACTATAGAACTTTGAAGTTATATACAATTTATATGTCAAATCAACAATAACAAGTCAAATTTTGATTAAAGGTTTCATTTACCAATCAAGGGATTAAAAATGTGCAGTCCTTGAATAAAATTATTTTGCCTTTAGAGATTTTATATGTTTAAAAGGAAAGAAATATACATTAAAACAATGTTATCATCATCACCTGTTGTCTGAAATAGTTAAAATCACAGTGCAGAACACTGTTTCATTATTACAGACACTGCTCCAGTTATAATAATACCATCTGGCAGCCAATTAGTCCCTAATACAATTTTATTCTTCATGGAATTTTGTAAGTAGAACGTAAAACAGTCAAAATAGTTAATTGGCCTATGGGGGAAAAAGCTGCATGGCTGATCTCTTTAAGTCTAGAAAAAATGACTCTATGAAAGTAATGTAACATTTTTCATAAAGTTGGTTTCCTTACACTCAGTATAAATTTAAATATTTATTCGGTGTATAAAATGCAAATAGCTATACTGTAATGTGATGTGGAAAACTTAAAAGTTTCGGACACAGTAAGTCTCTGCCCAGGTTAATTAAAACAAAATAATAAACATTAATTTGATAAATATATATGCCTCAATTATTATTCTGAATAATACACAGTTGTAATTCACAGGTGAAGTTTCCAATATGATAGCTGCCCATGGATCCCTGCTGCACATTAAAAGTAACATTTCCCTTGAATGAATCTTGCATTCATATGATTTTCTTGGCAACCATTTGGAAGTGCTAGAATTTTAAGTTTCCTTTCCAATCTGGCCTACAGAGCTAGAATCTCCCATCCAAGTGTAACCCAGTACCATATTTAGCCTTCTTTAAGATCAGATAAAGTCTGTTTATTATTCAAGAGTGACTAAGGTTCAGTTCATGTAATCCAGCCACCCACAACACTTCAGAATGACCTAAGGATATACAAAACTATCACATTGTTAAATCTAAACATATTTCAGGCACAATAAGATATTGCTTGGGGGACTAAAACATAATTTTAAGGATTCTTCAAGATAAGCAAGTAGCTAAAATATGCTTCCCAGGAAGGCATATTTGGTATCTATTCTGTTGTCTTTTTCAGAACAGGTAGTCCTCCACTTACGACCACAACTGAGCTCAAAATTTCTGTTGTTAAGCAAGGCATTTATTATGTGAAGTTTGTCCCATTTTACGACATTTATTGCCACAGTTGTTAAGTGAATCAGTGCAGCTGTTAAGTTAGTAGCAGAGTTGTTAAGGGAATCTGGCTTCCCTGCTGATTTTGCTTGTCAAAAAGTTGCAAAAGGGGATCACATGATCTTGGGACACAGCAACGGTCATAAATACGAGTCAGTTGCCAAGCATCAGGGTTTTGATCATGTGAACATGGAGATGCAGCAATGGACATTAAGTGTGAAAAACAGTAATGAGTCATTTTTTTCATTGACGCTGTAACTTTGAACAATCCCTAAATGAATTGTTGTAAGTCAAGGACTAGCTGTATAAAGCATGATAATATAGTAGCAAAAGAATACCCAAATTCCATCTCCTGTAGTGGTTCAAAGCTCAAAAAAAGGAGATTAAGGGACGTCCCTCTTTTTCCTTGTTGGTCCTGCGCACCTAATATGTTGAAGCAGATTTCACCCATGCCTGCAGATACAGTACTAATACACCTTTCTTTTTAAAAAAAAATTATGTTCATTAGAGTTTTTTAAAAACAACATACAAAAACTTATCTAAAGAAATATACAAAAAACAACAACATCTATATATACATATACTCCCTTTTACAGCTTTTCTTAAACGGTTTTCCTATTATTTACAGATTTTCCTTTGTTTTTATCCTTAATTTATACATATTTCCTATATACACCTTTCCTCTACCAAATTGTAGTGGGATGCTTTTTGAAATATCTAAACAGAGGGATCATCTCCATCCAGACAGAGATGGATACCTTCAAGAAAATGAAACAAATCAGTAGGGCATGTCTTTTCTACAAAGAATCAATGATGTTCTTTCTCAATAACACATGCTAATTTACATGATTCATAATTTTATCCTTGATTATGCACTTTCTTTAGCAACATAAAAAAATACAACAGAAAAAGAAGGATGTCCTTTTTTACCTGATGCAGAAAAACATGGAAAAATATGAACTAAATACCATAATATCACAAAAGATAGAATTTAAATTTGGAGATATTATGGTGAAATACCTAAGTAACATTTTGGCTAATTGTTTAATTCAAAAGAAGGATAAGGCAACAAATCCAATTATTAGAGAGAAAAAAGATGAAAGGTTCATACAAAGATCTTAACAGCTGTGCTAGTGAACAGATTACAGCAAGTGTTATCTATGGAGATTCTCAATCATCCAGGTCATGGTTGTCCCAAGGATGCTTTTTCAAGGGGCAACTGGTCTTTTTGGTTTTTCTTTGAAGACGTTTAACTTCTCATCGAAGAAGCTTCTTCAGATCTTCAAAAGCCCAGTTGCCTCTTGAAAAAGCACTTATGGAAGCAAGTGTTATCGTTTGTAACTATCATCTCATCTGAGCTTTAATAATCAGAGACTCAATATTAGTGGACTTTGCACAGTCCAAGACCTCCAAGAAGTCTTGAAATGCCTGCAAGGTGCTTGAGTCCAGTACTTGATCACACTCCATGAAAACAATGGTTCAGGCTTTTATACTTGTCTTGTGTCATCCAAAAGCAGGTACAAATAACTCATACAGTTTATCTACTATCTCAATATCCCATTTACTTCCTCATTATCTAGCGGTCCAATAGTTTCTCTGTAACTGAAGGTCTCTTTTGTTGCCTTATATATTTTTTACCACATTCTCTTCAAAACTTTTTTCTTCTATTAAAGGTAAAGGTTCCCCTCGCACATGTGCTAGTTGTTCCTGACTCTAGGGGGTGGTGCTCATCTTCGTTTCAAAGCTGAAGAGCCAGTGCTGTCCGAAGATGACTCCATGCTCATGTGGCTGGCATGACTAAACACCAAAGGCGCACGTAATGCTGTTATCTTCCCACCGAAATAGTCCCTATTTTTCTACTTGCATTTTTACAGGCTTTCAAACTGTTGGGTTGGCAGAAGCTAGGACAAGTAATAGGAGCTCACTCCGTTACGCGGTGCTAGGGATTCCAACCACCGAACTGCAGACCTTTCTGATCGACAAGCTCAGCATCTTAGCCACTGAGCCACCACGTCCCTTTTCAGTCAAATGCTTACGGTATATTTGGTTTTGGCCTCTTCAGTTTGTCAAGTCTTTTATTTCCTTAATAAATTCTTCTTGTGTCTTAACAGCCTCCTTGTCAGCTACATGAGTATCATCTAGGATTTTTTTCCTCTCTTCTGTGTTAAAATATACATTTTGCCTGGTCTTCCAATGCAGCTTTTCAAAACTTTTCATGCACATTGAAACAATCAGATGTTACTAACTTTTGTTCTTGGTTTTGGGAGGTTTTACATACTGAAGTCTAGAATTTTAGTGTACAACTTCACTGAAAATGTTCCATTTGCATACAAATTGCATATCACTTAACAGTGGTTACTTTTTCCTATGAAGTCTACCATGCTTATGAAGTCCTGGATATTATTCAAATTGTATCTTTCCCCATGGTCCTTTTATTAGTTCCACCTAATGTTCTCCTGATCATGGTCATTATTCTCCCAGGATTTTAAATGAAGCATTTTAATTTTCTGCACTTCCCATGCAATATGTTGTCTTAACTAATCTTTTAAGTGTATTTTTAAAGTTTCAGCTGCTTTCATATGATTGCTACTATTGAAATGATTGTCCTAGAGTGATCAATACATTTCATAACTATATTTTAGTTTTTACATATAGTAAGCTTGTAATTCTATTCTGCTTCAAAGATTTCAGGTAGCTAACATCAGATAATAAAAGCATAAACATTGTTGACTAGAATAATAATAATATAATCTAGAGCAGTGATGGCAAACCTTTTTCTTCTTACGTGCCAAAAATGGCGGCGTGCACACGTGCCAGCACACAACCCCCCCATGCACACTGCACTGCGCATGCGCCCCACCATTGGGCTGTTTTTTGCCCTTCAGAGCATCCAGAACCTTCAGGGAAGCGTCCTGAAGCCCCTGGAGGGTAAAAAACGACCCAACGTGCAAACCGGAAGTGACTTCGATTTGCCTACTGGGCCATTTTAAACGCTCCGGGGGCTTCATGGAATCCTCCTGAAGCCTCCGGAGGACGAAAAACGGTCCTACAGGCAAACCAGAAGTCACTTCCGGTTTGCCCATTGGGTCGTTTTTTTAGAGGGCAGTGCCTCGTGTGCCCGCAGAAACGGCTCCGCGTGCCACCTGTGGCACACATGCCATAGGTTCGCCATCACTGATCTAGAGCCACTTGTGCACAATTGGGATTGAAAAAATCACCATCAGTCAGTTAAGAAATGCAGTTTTACTTGGAATAGTTTACATCTTATGATGATTTCTTTAACACCATGAAACAACTAGATAAATGGATAAAAATGCCATATCCAGCCTAAACATATGTCTGACTGTGCCACTAACCACAATGAAAAATAATATTAAGTCAAACAACATTACAAAAATAAGGATTTTAAACCAACCCTGTGTATTGCTTTTATACTCCAAAGAGCTCTCATGAACCAGGTCTCAGCTTCTCTCTGAAATTAGAGTAGTATTGAGGTCTTATAAATCTCCAGGGACATTTATGGAAAAGGCCTATTTCAGCGGCGATAAATTAAATAACACATAAACATTTCCCAATTGCAAGACCACAGCTTCCAAGGGTGCTCAGTTGGAGCAGAGTGGAATTCAGCTGTGAATTATTTTAATGATGTCACATATATTAAATATTTTCTGAGCAGATTATACAGCATTTAGTTCATATTTAGTTCACTCTTATTTTGCAACACAGCTTGTTTGGTACATGGAAGGACATGCTATATTCAGTAAAATCATAATAGAATAGAATTTTTTTATTGGCCAAGTGTGACTGGACACACAAGGAATTTGTCTTGATGAATATGCTCTCAGTGTACATAATAGAAAAGATACGTTCATCAAGAATCATAAGGTACAACACTTAATGATAGTCTGGGTACAAATAAGCAAATAAAATAAAATATATTTTTGTCTTATTTATTTAATCTTAAAGATTTCCCAATAACTTAATGAACACTTTCTATCTAACATATTCATTCAATGCAATGTTAATTCTAATTTAGATAAAGTACAACAATTTGCACTTAAAATATTCAAGTCAAGGTAGAGGTGTCAAACTCAAGGCCCGGGGCTTATATCTGGCCTGCGGGGCCACATGAAAATAGCAAAGGACTAGCCCGCAGTGCCTTTGCCAGAGAAAACGGAGTTTAGGAGGGTCTCACGTGGCCCCCCGAGCTCCATTTTTGTTGGCAGAGGGTTGCAGGAAGACTTCGCAGCCAAAAATGGAGCTTGGGAACCTGTTTTCGCTGTTTTGGGCCAGCACAGGCGCCCGCAACATGAATGACTTTGACCTTGGCACACCCACTGTGGCCATCCCCACCCCAGCCCCCCGAGGTCAAACATAACCCTAATGTGTCCCTCAATGAAATAGAGTTTGACAGCCCTGTCTTAAGGTGACCATTTTTTTTTTTTACATATTACCGTGTTTCCCTGAAAACAATACATGTCCTGATATTAAGCCCAACAGGGCTTTTCAGGGCATGCGTTGAAATACCCCCCCCAATAAGCCCCCTTACCCAACTACGTACATGCATCTCCTACCCCACCTGCCACCCCCAAATTGTGCCAGAAC
>JANHFT010003539.1:81319-92313 GCA_032467955.1 Pseudoxenodon macrops
AAAAATAAAATTCCCCCCCAAAAAAAAGTTTAAAAAAATCATACCGGCTCCCACGGAGCAGAACCGGCTCTGTGACGTCACCAGCGGCCTACTACCTACTCAGTAGAACCGGTCCGAACCGGTCCAAACCCACCTCTGGTTTCTGGTAACGGATCATTAAAACGGTAGTGCCTTGGCATGTTAAGGACAGGTTAAAATAAAATGAGATCAACAAAAGAAACACTCAATTAATAGCAAACGCAACTTAGTGGTAGGGAGTTTGTGATAAATTAATATACACTTCGAAATAAACTGAGAATTTCCTCAGGGACATATGCGGTCTATGAACCAATAGTGCTAGCTTTAGACCAAATGGGATTGCAATGAATGCATTGGTACGTGTTCTCCATTTATTGAACTTGTAATATTTAATTTTTTACTGCATTTCTACTCCGTCAATCTGAACTGTTTTTCATTCTAAGAAAAAGAGATCTTGCGTTGTACTTTTGAATTGTATTGTTAAACTTACTTTCGTCTCTGTGTTACTTATGTTCTTAAAAGTGATAATTCAATATATTTTCCTTGATTTCCATAATTTTGTAATTTCTGAACTCAAATCTTGTATAAGATCTTCCAGATCTTTTTTCTTTTTTAATGGGCTTTTAAAATCTTACCCACGGCTTATTAAAACTGAATGTAAATTGAAGTTTATGAATTGTTCCTAGGAAATGAGTTACCAAACACTAATTGGGACATATAGTATGCTAGAAACAATGACCTTAAGTGCTCTGTGTAATATTGTACAGAAAATATGTCGGCATTTCTATGTAACGTTTCATGGTCTCAGACCAAGGAAAAACAACAGCAAACAGGACAGAAACAGTACATGCAATCTAGGTCTGAAACAATAAATAATTTAAAAATTGGCTGCCGCATTGGTAGAAACTCAGCAAACGTTTCGATGGTTGTCCATGTTTGATCTTACAGGAGAAAGTCTGTATTAAAATTAAAATTTCTGACAATGAAATTTATGAGTGCCAGATGCTGTGGGTGATTTAATAGACTATTTGTGAGCTACTGACTCAACCTCTGAATACAAACAAGTGTAGTTATCTGATAAAACCGTGATGGTGAACTTAGGGCACGCATGCCACAGGTGGCATGCAGTGCCTTCTCTGCGGGCACGCCAGCTGTCACCCCAGCCCAGCTCCACCACGCATGCAGACATGCCTCCCGCTGACCAGCTGGTCTTTGAGTCTCTGCCGCGCATGCGGGGGACGTGCACGCAATGCACATTGCAGTTTGAGCATTCGCGCACATGTGCGCACCCCCCTTCACCCCGTTTGGGCCCAGAAGGCCTCCTGCACCAACCTGGAAGCCAAAACGGGGCCCGGGGGCACAACATGCGGCCCCCTCGCACCCCATTTTGGCCCTGGAAGGCCGCCTGCACCAACATAGAAGCCAAAAATGGGTGAGGTGGGATGGGGCACATGCGTGGGGAATGTGCTGCCATGCATGAAGAGTGGGGCACATGCACAGGGGTGCTGGCATTGCATTTTTGGGGTGCACGGATGCGTTTTGGGCACTTGGCACGAAAAAGG
The DNA here is from genome assembly GCA_032467955.1 of Pseudoxenodon macrops. Classification (NCBI taxonomy): domain Eukaryota; kingdom Metazoa; phylum Chordata; class Lepidosauria; order Squamata; family Pseudoxenodontidae; genus Pseudoxenodon; species Pseudoxenodon macrops. The sequence continues at coordinate 82,900 of JANHFT010003539.1, forward strand.
TTCACCATCACTGCTATAAGAGGATAGTATAACTACCTATATTACCGTAAAGGTAACGCAACCATTTGGACCCAGGTAAGCCTCCTGTGAGGTGTGTGCAAAATATTATAAAGTTACCTAAGGATTATCCAAAAATATCCAGCAATTACGCCATAGTGAAAATGACTAACTCTCATCCTATCAGTTTGAAGGTCTCATTCCCAAAACATCCATTTAAGCTGAGGGTAGGTGGGTGATGGAAACATGATGGGGGGGGAGTTCCTGTCTTAGTTACTTGCCTGAGCTCCTGCCCACCTAGCAGGTTGAAAGCAAGCAAACGCGAGTAGATCAATAGGTACCATTTCAGTGGGAAAGTAATGGTGTTCTGTGCGTCTGAGCATATAGTCATGTGGGCCACATGACCTCAGAAACATCTTCAGACAATGCTGGGTCCTTTGGCTGGGAAATGGCAGAGGCTGAGGTTGGAGTCAAGAGAGGACTTAGCTTGGAGTTGTTATGTGTCCACAAATGCTCCCAGTCCACCACCACCCTCTTGAATTCCTTTGACTCTTATCTAGCACCAATTTAGTGCTAACTGTTAGTTGCCCAGATTCTTGTGTATATGCTTGAGCAGTAAATCTTATAAACTGGAACTTACAAGTGATCTTGATTCTTTGCCTGACATTTGTAGATGAAATAGCTGTCCCTACATAACAGCAAGTCCAAAACCTTAACTTCATACAATTTAATTACTACAGAAACATTATAATTGCCTTAATAGTTCCTGGCATGTTTAAGGCTTACACAGAAGGGTTTTGAGACACTTGTGGGAATATCGTTCAGTTGATTATTCCCATGAGTGGAAGTTTGGAAGTGGATGCTTAGATATTTAATTTGGTTTTTTTATTAATTTACCAACCGCTACGGGACTTAAACAACTTGCTATACTACACTGATAATTGAGGGGCTTTTGCAGAGTCGAAAGCAATTAGCAGTGTGAATTGAAAAATTATTTTAATGTAAACAGGTGACAAGAAGCCTAGGAAATTTAGGTTTTATTTATATATTTTTTAATCTTACTAATTGAGACTGTGGTAGCATACAGTTGGATTTTTTCCATTATTCTAAGGCGGGTAGGGATGTGGTGGCTCAGTGGCTAAGACGCTGAGCTTGTCGATCAGAAAGGTTGACAGTTCGATGGTTCGAATCCCTAGCGCCGCATAATGGAGTGAGCTCCCGTTACTTGTCCCAGCTTCTGCCAACCTAGCAGTTCAAAAGCATGTAAAAAAAATGCAAGTAGAAAAGTAGGGACCACCTTTGGTGGGAAGGTAACAGCCTTCCGTGCGCCTTCAGCGTTTAGTCATGGCGGCCACATGACCACGGAGATGAGCACCACCCCCTTAGAGTCAGGAACGACTAGCACATATGTGCTTAACCTTTACCTTAAGGAACAATAAAAGGCTTCATTAAAAAAAGGAGTTTTGGTAGATTCCCTATGCTTTTCCTCCCAGGAAAATTTCCAAAGGATCCATCATCACCAACTTTCTCAAAGACACTTGAGAGGCCCTATCTTCATATGGTTAGATCCTCAACATCAGCAACTGGTGTTCTGAACAATCCATTAGAGTATGCAGAACATATGGCGCCCTTCTTACATGACCAAATCTCTGTGTTCACTTAAAAGAGGTTTGTTAGATCCCCCACAGCCTCTTTGGGTTTTCAATGATACTCATCAGGGATTTTTTTTTTTAAAAAAGCAACGTCTCCCCCACCGAAGGGAAGATGCAGATGGGCAGAAGTGTGCAATAGCGGTTGTTGATAAGTTTGGAAAAGGAAGAGAAAAAAAGAGACCTCCAAGTTTCTAGCTGGAATCAGATAGAGACGGGAAGAATTCGTGACTCAGGGATAACAGAATAACAAAGTTGAAAGGGACCTTGGAGGTCTACTAGTCTAACCCGCTGCTCAAGCAGGAAACTCTATACCATTTCAGACAAATGGCTGTCCAGCAGGGGTGGGATTCTCACAGGTTCGGACAGGCTCGCTAGAACCGGTTGTTAACTTTCTAAGCAGTTCGGAGAACCGGTTGTTAGAAGAAATCTCCTTTTGTTTCCCCCCCCACTTTACAGGGTTAATCCTGTAAAGGAATTACAGCATTCTGGTGTTGTTTCTAGCCTAATCTTTATTGCCCCGCTTACAGAAACTGCCTCTCCGTTAACCCTTATTACATTTTTGGCAGTACGATTAGACTTACTGTCTCTCCGGATTTTTTTTTTCTTTGCTTGACTTTCTTAAAGGGGAAGGGTTGTTTTCAGCCTTTTACACTGCTGTTGGGAGGAAATACTCCCCTGTTGGAGTTCTTCCAGCTGGGATGCAATGATCAGCACTTTGAAGAAAGAATTGAATAACGAAGCAGAGTTGCTGGAAAGAAGCTTTTAATGACAAGGAACCAAGATTTAATGACAAGGAACCAAGAATCACATGACCACCAAGCCATGCCCTCAAATAAGCCATGCCCACAGAACCAGTTGTTAAAAAAATTGAATCTCAGCACTGGCTGGAATCCAAATATTTCATAACTAATCTCATATACCTAAAATTGGTATTTATTGAAACTATTGCTAATTATTTAAACTGAAATATTGTAATAAATGAAATAACTGGAAACAATTATGAAATTTGTGGCCAATGGATACACCTGTATATTTTTAATAATCATTTTCTCTCTCTGCTTTTTAATCCATATTTCACCCCAGGAAGGAATCTGACATGTTGCAAAGGAAAATACCAGCCCATACTTCCAACTTTTTTGCAGCAATGCCTTTGGATGCAGTGAAGATGCCATTCTGACAGACAGTATTTTGAGAAGCTAATTCTCAGAATTCTGTGTGTGACATCATGCCAATATTTACAAGTTCTTCTATCCCTGTATTCACTGTTGAAAATTCTTTTAGTTATCTTTCCTATGTCATAATTCATTCAAATAGGGTAAGCATTGATTGACCAAAATTGTCAGAAAATTTCATATCACAATATTAATTTACTACACAGTACTGTTCTACCTATCTTCCTTTCAGTTGCTAACACAGAAGTTACTTGTTATAGATATCACATATTAGGGCAACATTTGCATTTATTTTCTCAACATTAACTCCAAGATCACTCTCCTAGTCAGTTACTTACTACCAGCAAAAAAGTGTGGATGAGTTTGAGTTTTTGTTCTGATACATCTCATTTTGCATTTGCTTGGCTAAAACACAGACATTTTTAAAGCTCATTCTAAAACTGTAAATTATATGGTTGTTTTGGTGGAAGATCAATAGAATTAAAGAAGGATACAGGTATGATGAAAGATTCAAAATATGAACTAGAATAGCTGATGCCATGTTAAAGAGTGGATCTTGAGAAAACATGGACTTGGAAGCAAAGGAAGGAAGTGAAAGAAAGTAAAACTATAGTAGGAAGTACAAAGGTTAAGAATCCTATATGCAAAGATATTAGAGGACTGATCTACTAATCTAGTGAATTGAAAGTGGATGTGAAGGAACATATATGGAAGCTGTTTATAAGAGAATGAAAAGAAATTTACAAAAAATTGGCTTCCTAGTTTTAGCACTGTTTCCTTTTCTTATATATTTCCTTTATTAAACAAATGTATATAGCTACTCATCTCATCAGAAGCACCAGAAGCAAATCTGGATGGTACACAACAATTATTTGTCAACAATGGACAAATAAAATGCAATTGTTAAAAATATACAAAAATATTAATATACAGCACAAAAACTACTGACACAGTACACACTATAGGAGAAGGACTCCCTTCTCCTGTAGTGTCCCTCTTACCAATGGAAGTATCCAAGGAAGTTTTTTTATCTCATGAATTTCCTATGTTTACTATTTATTACTCCTTTTTTGCATTATGCTTAATGTGGCTTACCATGAAAATATATAGCATGAGAGATAAACGATTTCCAATAGTTGTTCAACTGGGTTCTGCTTTATTTCTGACCGAATGTAAAGGTCTGGTACTTTCCTCAATGATTTAAGATAGCATTGCCTTAAAATTACTTCCTCCCTTTATTGCCCCTACAATCCTTGCTGAGTTCGATAAAATAGAAATTCACTTTCCAAATTTCTTTCAGAGCAGAGAATTCAGTGCAGTTGCTGATGGGTAGAGTGTCATCTGTTGTCTGTAGGCTCCCTGGCTTCCTGTATTTTAAATGACTTCTAAGGGGAGGCTTCATGAAGGAACTTCTTCAGAAGGACAGGCCCAGCTTGGAAGTGGGAGCAGTCAGGAAAGCTTTGAAATAATGGGAAGACTTTCTTGGCTAGTCTTTACAATGTTACTTTGCTGAGTGTTTTTGCTTTTGTTTTGTGGAGTTTTATAAACACTATTTTCATATTATCAATACTTTCAATTCCATTTGTATTGTATTGTATTATATACCGGTATATATATTGTATTCATTTTGTACTGTTAGTATGAGTTTTGTATTTTACGTTTTTATGACCCAGGAGCTTCAACTTCCCATTTATAGACTCTGAAAACCCCTGAAATTGGACTACCTGATAGCAGCAGAAAACAAAGATTGGGCCAGGTTGGTGGAAATAAAATGCCTCCATTTCCACTCCCATTCTCAAAAGCCTTGCAAAATCAAGGGGAAAACCCCCCAAGAGGTCAAACCCCAAGCTTTCTCATCCACACCTCCACAAGCTCCACCTTGCAATTGTAAAGCCTTTCACATTCATTAAAAATTTGACTAAAGTTGTGACCCTCAACCCAGAAAAAGGTGCCATATCCATTTTAGAATAATTGTTAAAGTAAAACTCTTTCAATCTGCTTTGTCCCTCTGTAAGGTAGGTGCAACAAATCTTTGATAGGTATGAGGCCTGTTGCATTGAGACCCACAGAACTGCCATTTGTGAGAAACGATTCTTCCAAATGGAAGTTCTGGATGTGACTGTCTCTATTTCCACAGTCATAGCAACTCATTTGATCACATGGAAACTTGTTTTTAGTAGTTGTGTGAATGTTCCTAACACAAACCTTAGAAATTCAAGGAGATGATTGATGATGATGATGACATAACAATATTCTTTTAATGCAATTTCTCTTCTTTCAGGTGAAGAGATGTTTACACCAGAATGTGATAATAGAACATAGAATCATAGAGCTGAAATAGGACCTTGGTCTTCTTATTCAACCCCATGGCCAAGGCAGGAGACCTTATACTATCCTCGACAAAAGGCTGTCCAATCTTTTATTGAGAATCTCCAGCAATGGAGAACCACAATTTTGGGAGGTATCTGTTCTATATTCTCAATGTCATCAATTTCCCCAGGTTGGATCTCTTTTTAATAAGCTTCCATCTATGGCTTCTTATCCTGCACTCAAGTGCTTTGGATTCCCTCCAATATGAAAGACAGTTTCATATCACCCCTGAACCTTCTCTTCATTGGCTAGAAGTACATAATTCCCTTAACTGTCCATTGTACGTTTTAGCCTCTGGACCTCTTATCATCTTTGTTGCTCTTCTCTGCATTCTTTCTGGGGTCTCAGCATCTTTTTTGTATTGTGGCAACCATAACTGAATGCAGTATTCCAAGTATGGCTTCAATAGCGTGCTATAAAGCAGTATTATCACTTCTCATGATCTAAATACTATCCCTCAGTAATGCAGGTTAGGACTGCATTGGCTTTTTTGACAGCTGCAACATGCTGCTGGCTCATACTTAAATGATAGTCTACTAGGACACCTAGATCCCTCTCACAGTATTACTGTTGATCCTGGTACCTTCTATACATGTGCAGAATATATGGCAAATATGCAGTTTTCATCTATTAGTTGAAACTCCAGTTGCTTTGAATCTGTTAAATATATCTTAATTCCCTCTGTCGTCCATATTTATCAATTGCCTTTACAACTATTTTTCCCAAAAGAAGAGAAGGAGGATTTTGAAATTCAAATATTTGAATTACCTAATCTGCAAGACTTTGAAAATGAAAAAAAAATGGATTCGTTCCTTCTTTACATAAGTACAAATTAAACTTGCAGATTTGAACATAACTATGCCGTGTTTATTACTCCTTCAGTTTTAATTGCTTTGTAAAAAGAAGCTGCACATATTCAGTGATTAAAAAGGTTCCTGGCAACTTTGGGTAACACATGCAATTATTCTGCCTCATGTTGTTCATTTGAACATGGCCTTCATTTGAATCATCTGAAGTGCAACTGACCCTACCTGGTCATAAACACAAAAGTCCAGATTCAGACTATTATGAAGATGATGGTTTCTCACCTAATTTGGAAAAAAAAAGCTAAGCACCATCAAGCTGTAGAATAACTGAGAGATCAATCAGCTGTATAAAATCATCCATGCCATGGGAAAAAGGGACCTTGAGGAAATCTTCCAATGGGCATTCTTCATTGGAAAATCCAATATAGCTAATGAGATTTAGAACAAACAAATGACAGTCCTTCTTTCTATAATAGCAACTAACATGGTTAGCTTTAAATAGGTATTATATAAAATAACAAAGAATAGGTTGATCGAAAGCTGTTATACTTTAAGATTCAATGTCACCAACATTTTGGCAGATGCATGCTTCCAAATAGCAGTTGTAGGGGAACGATGGACAAAAAGGGCATGTCCCATTTGTTCCTTGTGAGCATCCCAGAGTTCTCTGGTTGGTCATTGTGAGAATCAAGGTGTTGGTTAGAATGGCCTTTGAGGTAATCTAGCAAAGCTACTCTTATTTTCTTATAGGAGATGCAACTAAAGGGCAGATCTTTGGGCTTTAAAATCTTTTCTATTTCTAGCAGTTAGCACATCTGTCACCTCCTGACTTATGAACTGGATTTCCCTTGAAATTGTTCTTTTCAGTTCTTGGATTGATTTGCCACTGACACGCTCACCTTGCCTGAACTTCAGGAATGAATTCTAGCCATACTTCAAGTTCTGCTTATAGCTTTGCATTGTGAGTTTCTCTTCCAATCTTGCCATTGTCTTAGACATAAATGCTTAGATTCCTCAATGCCCTTGTTCTCCTGAGACAGAATCAACCTGGGATACTTGATAAGAAATAATGAATTCAATCAACATAGTTTTAAGACAGTTAAGTTAATTTTAAAAATCACAACCATCATGAAAAACCATCATAATTAATATTATGAAAACTAAAATTGTAATATCTGAAATTGTATCCAATTTCTACCACACAAAATTTCTCCCAGTCAGAGATTTGCACCCTTTTGTAAGGATGAAGTCCAGTTTTCTTAGTTCTTTGTGTAAACCATTACACTAGTTATTTTATAGCTCTTTACATTAGTGTTGATTGTGCAAATTGCTCCAGCTGTGCTTATACAACCACTTTTTGTCCTTTTCCCTAATTTCACATGGAATCCCAGGCTTCAAGTGCATCAATATGTTTCTACAGCACTCCAAGGGATAGTTAAGGGGTAGAGTGGTTTGAAAAGTCAACTATTACAGCAATCAAATCTAAGAAATGAGACTACAAGACAAGATGTCTCTTGCTGGAGTTTAGTTTATGAATTAACAGTGTAACCTTTTACATTTTATTTGGTGCCACACAGGAAGGGTAAAAATTCGTTAAAATCACTTTGTTATTCTGGTTTCTCTATTCAATGGTGCAGGTTAACTTGACCCACTGTTATTAACACCCTGGAGTATAAAATGTATACTTATAAAATTGAGTAGCATTTCCTTGGAGGCATCCTGCATTATGTCCTTCACACTTTTCACAATCAAAATGTCCCTGCCATTTCCTTCAACATTGAAGTCTGCATGACTTCTAACCACAGTACAAATTAGGCCTAAAGTAAACTCACTGGAGAAAACTGACTCTTCTGATGATGAATCTCTCTCATGTTTTCTGTTATGAGTGAAATTATACCTTAAATAATTTATCTAATTATTGTCCATCTGTCTTTGTATCATCTGCAGAAATTGTTAACAATCTCGAGGGATTCAGAGAGAATTGAGAGGATCCAAACATAGGACCTTGCATAGTTGTGTGCTGTTGTACCGCATCAGAGAAACAGTCTATGCAAGTGATGGCAAACATATGACATGCGTGCCACAGGTGGCAGGTGGATCCATTTCTGAGGGCACACGAGGCACAGCCCTGTTAGCTCCAGTGCACTTGCACATGCTGGCCATCTAATTTTTGGCCTTGATTTTCAGCCATTTTTCACCCTCCGGAGCCTTCAGGGAAGCATCATGAAGCCTCTGGAGGGTTAAAAACAACCCAACAGGAAAATGGGAAGTGACTTCAATTTGCCTGTTGGGCTATTTTTCACTCTCTGGGGGCATCAGGGAAGCATCCTGAAGCCTCCGGAGGATAAAAAACGGCCCAAGAGGCAAATCAAAGACACTTCCGGTTTGCCCATTGGGGCATTTTTTACCCTCCGGAGACTTCAGGATGCTTCCCTAAAGCCTCTGGAGGGTAAAAAACGGCCCAACGGGCAAATTGGAAGTCCATTGCCGAATTTCCGGTTTGCCTGTAGGGTCGTTTTTCGCCTTCAGGAGGCTTCAGGGAAGCCTGCTGAACCCTCTGGAGGGTGAAAAATAGCCCAATGGAGGGGTACGCGTGCATGCGCAGTGCAGTGTGCATGGGGGGGGGTTGTGTGCCAGCATGTCTGTGCGTGCTAGGTGCCATTTTTGGCATGCAAGAAGAAAAAGGTTAGCCATCACTGGTCTATGCTGATATTATTTCAAGCTCTTTCTATGTTGGTTCTGGAAGGCCCACACTCAATAAAGGAAAGCTCTATGAAAGATGGTCTCTGAGGACAGTTTTGTGAGATACTAAGCCACAATGACAGACTTCCATGTTAAATAAAGCCTGAACAGGGCCACAGGCTTAGACATTTGCTTGGCTGAAGTACTGGATTAAGCTGAAAATAAATTGGAATTCACAAAATAAAAATGTAGTACTCAATTTTCAGGGCTTTAGATATTGATGGCCTTTTCTCAGTTTTTTCTGCACTATTGTTTTTCTGAGACTTTTACGCACAAATTTTCATACATATACTGTATGAAAAAAGAATCAATCCAAAGCAGCCCAGGAAGGATCCCTTTATTTTAGAATTTGTATTCTGATACTCTTTATTTGATTTAAAACCCTATTTGTTTTTCTTTTTACCACCCTGAATGGAGCTGAGTGTTTGCTGGCTGGGTGCCCTTCCTGCCACACACAGTTCACAGCAGATATTTTTTTGTTTGTGCCCTACAAGAGAAATACAGTATCTGCGACTACCTAGGACTGAACTCTCAACCTTCTGACTGGGTGGTAAGGTTTTTCACTACTAGGTCACTGTGCCACTCTCATTATTACTATTTATCAGGGGTGAAATCTAAAAATTTCCCCTACTGGTTCTGTGGGTGTGGCTTATTTTGTGGGCGTGGCTTGGAGGT
>JANHFT010003539.1:134173-145222 GCA_032467955.1 Pseudoxenodon macrops
TTGCGGAGGGGGCACCTGTGGAGGCTCGAGCAATCTGCCAGCGAAAACGGGCTCCCGAGCTCCGTTTTTGGCTACGACGGCCTCCTGCAACCCTCTGCCAGCGAAAACGGAGCTCCTTCGCTATTTTCAGACAAGCCTGGCGGGCTAGGTCTAAGCACTCCGCAGGCCGGATTCGGCCCCCAGACCTTGACAGCCCTGTCATAGATTGAGTGGGGCAGGCGAGTGGGGAGATGGAAATGAAATTTTAAAAGATGAAAGAGAAGGAAGACTGGAAAATAGTTGGATGGAGAAACTTTTTCAGCTCGTCCTCGATTTACAGCCAAAACTGAGCCCCAAATTTCTGCTGCTCAGCGAGACCGTTGTGAAGCAAATTCCCGCCCCGTTTTATGACCTTTCTCGGCACTGCCATTAAGCAAATCTCTGCTGTTATTTTAGAGGGAAATGGTTGTTAAGTGAATCTTGCCTGTCGGAAGGTCGCAAAAGGGGATCCCATCACCCCGGGGATATGGCGACCGTCGTGAATCCACGCCGGCCGCCAAGGGTCTGAATTTTAATCACATGATCACGGGGACACTGCAATGGTCGTAAGTCTGAGAACCAGTCAGAAGTCACTTTTTTCAGAGCCATTGTAACTTTGAAGGGTCACTAAATGAACTGTCGTAAGTCGAGGATTACCTGTCATGGTATGTGGGAGACAGGAGAAGAGATCCTTCCTAGGGGACAATCAGATAACATAGGGGTCTCCAACCCCGGGCCCTGGATCGGCACCGGGTTGCGGCATCCCAAAAACTGGGCTGGGCAAAGAAGTGAAGCCCGATCCGCGGGATACCACGTCGCCTCCGGTCCACGGAAAAACTCCTCTCCACGGAACCGGTTCCCCAAAGGTTGGGGACGGCTGAGATAAGGGACAGCCTAGCCCTGAGCTGTATAACGGACAGAGGACAAAGCTCAGGAAAGAATCTAAGAGAGAGAGAGGCAGACCCTGGGCAGTCCAACCCCTCCAACAGCCGAATCAGAGGAGGAGGAGGAGGTGTGGGAGTCAGGGTCAGCATCAAGGGAACCTGAGAGCTCCGAGGGGGAAGAGGGGATGGAGATGGAAGAGAGAGAGAGAGACAGAGGCGGAGCCTGGGCCGTCTTGTCAGCCCTCAGATGGAGAGTCAACAGGCCCCAGGTCTGGAGGTGGCTGATGAGGAAGAAGAGGAAAAGCTGGGTCCAGTGCCTTACACACGGATGCACAGAAGGCAGAGGAGAGGAGAGCAGTGGAAATCTGTGGGCCAGTCCTTGGGACAGAAGAGTCACCACTACTAGCAAAGCCCCACTCTAGCTCTGGGGATAAAAGGCAGGGGGTGGAGATGAATAGATGTGGCAGACAACTATTCATCGCCCAGCCAGACGGACTTGTTAGCCTGCAGTGAGAGAGAAACTTTTTGCCGGGGCTGCTGGCGCTCCTATTAAAGGAATCTTTGAGTTAATTTCAGAGGATTGGTTGTGTTTGGGGAGCTGAGTCAGAACAAAAATGTTGTAAAATTGGGCATAACTCACTTAATGACCACCCCGTAGGTCGAGGACCAGCCGTAATAACAAACGTTTCTTTAAAAGTCCTCAAAATGGCATCCCAACTTCTACCTTATCATTCTTGACAAATGTATGTTGTCTTTTTATGTACACTGAGAGCACATGCACCAAAGACAAATTCCTTGTGTCAAATCACACTTGGCCAATAAAGATTTCTATTCTATTCTATTCTATTCTATTCTATTCCATACGTAGACTGCATTTAAAACATATTATGGAAGAGACACAATTTTTCCTGGGCAAGATTGAGACTGATTTTAAAATGGATTTTAAAATGACAAGCTGAAAAAATGATATAGAAAAAGATGCTACATCGGATATACAAATGAAACCAGCTTATATCCTAATAATTAAAAGAGATAAACAAATAAAAAACATAGAGTGAGATTGATAACTTTCCTACATTGGATTTACAAAACTTTTTAATGTTTCAAAGGATTTTATGAGAAAAGAAAAGATGAAAATAAATCACTTTTAGGACATTATTTGAAGGGATTATAGATCAAGAATTTTAAAAGTGAAAGGAAGTTGATTTTATTTGATTAAGGTTAAAATAGATATTTGTTATCTCAGGCAACCCTTATGGACTTTTGCTGACTAGGAGTGAATGAGGAGGCTTTAAAGGGTTTTTTTATAGATAAGAGATGAGATAGGAGAAGAAGAGATATTTTGTTGTATTTTAAGAGGTGAGAGGTTACTAAAATTGTTTATACCTGCTTTGAAGGGGGAAATCATTTTGTTATATATTTCTTTTCTTTTTCTTTACTACATTCTTATTTTTCTTTTCTTTTTTCTATTCTAGTTTATGTTCATTTTTATTGTACTATTTAATAAAATTACTATAAAAATAATTAAAAATGAATAGACTAGCAATGGAGATATTTCTCTGTAGATGTTCTAAATGCTGAGAAAGAAGGGACCAAACAAAGTTGAGATGAATCCTCTCATTGTTTGGAACTAAACGAACAACTGCCCACCATTACATTTGCAAGAAAACAATTTCAATATTTCACATATTATTATTTGATGCCTTAATGTTACTCTGGGCAGTTAAAGATTTTAAACAACAAAATAAGGGGGGGAGGTAAATCTCTTTCACACTTTGGATTTGCAAAGCCAATGGTATGATGCAGGGTAAACTTAAAATAGGGGTGAACATAATTCAACCTTATATAAGACTTCTTCTGCCTTCATAGACTGTAGGGATTGTGATCTTATAAATCATCTACTCCAACCTCCAGCACAATATTGCACCATCCCTTGATATCAAGCTTGTGCCCAATGCCTGCAGTGAAGGGAAATCCCAAGAAAAGACTTTTGAACTGTTAATAGCTCTTAAGATTTGTGCGTGTTTCCCATCTCTGTGTTGAGGTGGAAAAGGAAGTAACCGATGGAGGTTATAAATGTCCTAATCTAGACTCAGCAAATATAGCAAAGCAAATTGTGTGCCTTTCACCTCATCTGACCTCCACTTCCAATTTATTTTGTTCTTCCTGCTCATTTGCTAAGACTTCCTCAATGGCCTTAATATCATAATTTAAATATCTCAACCTCTTGTTTATTTTTTTCATTCATGTTTTATTCCAGTTTGTTGTAAAAATAATTCCATTTGTGTTTTTCCCACACGAATCATATGAATATAGAGGATGATAATAAAAAGGTGAAAAAATGTTCACAGAACTAAATTTTATGGATTTTTTTTTTGTACAAAACTAAGAGGAACCAACTTTCTGGTTTCTATCCATAATTTACCTGAAGGAATTTCCAGAGAAAGTAAACTTGTACATAACTTCTTGTCAAGGATGTTGATTTTCCTTAAAAAAAACTTTATAATGAAGGTAAATTATGGAAGAGTACATTATCATAGAACACCAGAAGAGAAGAATGCAATGCAATAACTTGGCAGAAGTTGAAAAAAAAAGGGAATTACCATAATTTTGAAGAAAACGGCATTGATTTATTCTGTAAATCCCCCCCCCCCCCAAAAAAAGGGGGAAAAAGACACAAAATGGCATTTACTACAATGATTGCAAGTTCGGAATCCAGCAATTTCTGGTGATTAAAGGCACAAAATTTCAGTTGACATTTACTATGCCATCATTTACTCATCAACTACCTGCTTTTTACCTGAAGAAAACTAGCACTGACTAAAAAAAATTAAAGAAGTGTATTCTTTTCTTTTCAGTTGCTCCCTATGAAGTCAAATGTTCTTCATTGTAATGCCAAATTTCCTCCTTCAGCATTCAGAGTCTCAGTGGGAATTGAAAATCACAGAGAATTTGTGACAGAATAATTAACTTCTAGAATTATTTTTCATACAGTTAAATTATAAAATATCATTCCTAAAATAGCTTAAATTTGGTTTAAAATTGAAAATAAAACCTAAATGGTTTTAAACTGAAATATATCATGCTGGATAATATATTGTGTCTTTTCTTTTAATAATCTGGCATCATTTCTTCTATGCAGTTTAAAAATACGTTGTTTATATCTTTAAAGATGACTTCTACCCACAACTGAGACAGATCAGTGTGAAGGCAGGTGTTTCATTGATTTCACTTGTTTGCATATAATTGTGTTTTTTATCACATATTTTTTCAAGCATCAAGGAAAATGTGAGCTGGGAAAAAGATCTTTGCTGTTCTGTGTTTTCTTTGTTACCAGAAGGTTATAACTGTGATAGCTTGTGACAGGAAACCCAGAATAGTACATATGGCACTACATTCAGGATGGGAATCTATTGTAGTTTATTGGTTCAACAACTGAAAATGATTGTATTCATGTATAAAGATGGCAATGTTACATTAATGTTAAAAAGTATTTTAACAGATTAACAGAGTTGGAAGGGAATTTTTAGGTCATCTAATCCAACCCCCCGCTCAAGCAGGAGACCCTACACCATTTCTGACAAATGACAATCCAATTTATTCTTGAAAGTCTCAAGTGTGCAGCTCTCACAACTTCCCAAGGCAAGCTGTTCCACTGGTTGATCATTTTCACTGTCAGAAAGTTCTTCCTTATTTCCAGGTTGAATCTTTCCTTGATCAGTTTCCATCCATTGTTCGTTGTCTGGGCTTCAGGTGCTTTGGAAAATAGCTTGACCCCCTTCTCTTTGTGGCAGCCCCTCAAATATTGGAACAATGCTATCATGCCTTCCCTGGTTTTTCTCTTCGCTAGACCTAATTCCTGTAACAGTTCTTCATATGTTTTTGTTTTTATTTTTGTTGCAAGTCTTTGTTCATTCTGGGCTTTTGCTTTCCTGGCTTCGTCTTTACAGATTCTAGCTATCTGCTGATATCCTGCCTTAGTTATGTGTCCCTCTTTCCATTTTTTGTACTTGTTCTTTTTGTCTTTCAATTTGTCAGAGAGATCTTTGTGCAGCAATGCTGGTTTCTTATTGGATTTCTTGTTTTTCTTTCTCATCGGTATTGTGCTGGGATGGGCTTTTATGATCATATTTTTCAGAGTTTCCCAAGATTTCTTTCCCCTTTAGGACTTTCATCCAAGCAATCTTTCCCAAGTTCTCTCTGAGTTTATTAAAATCAGCTCTTTTAAAATTTAAGATTTTGGTATCATTGTGTTCTATTGTTTGTGTTTGCATTATGTTGAATTATAGGAAGACGTGATCACCCTCACCCAAGGTTACTGCAGTTTCAACTCCCTCTATCATTTCTTCTCTGTTTGTAAGTATTAAGTCCAGTATGGCTGTCCTTCTAGTTCCATCCTCTACCTTTTGGACAACAAAGTTGTCAGCTAGGTTGTTTAGGAACCTATTTGATTTCTCACTTGGTGCAGAATTAGTTTTATATCTGTTTTATATCAGTTGATATCTGGATAGTTTAAGTTCCCCATTATTACTGTAGTGTGTTTCCTACATATGTTTGTTAGTTGGTTGGCAAAAAGGATATCCATTTTTTCTGCTTGATTGGATGGCCTATAGTATACTCCTATGGCCATATCATTCTTTTTTTCTTTTATATTGACCCATATGCATTTCAGGAGATTTTCTTCTTTTCAGTTATATTCATCATTGATTCCAGATGTCTGAATTTACTATATTACTATTTATTATTTTATCATGACTACAACAAATCAGGAAAACCACATAGTGACAATTTTTGGAGATAAATATTGGATGTTTTATATACACACGGAGCTGGGATTGGTGATGATGACGATGAAAATCAAGAAGGTCTGTCTTCATTACTTAAAGGAATTATTATTTATTCCAGGGCTGTCAAACTCCCAACCCACAGGCCAGATGCATCACACTCTGGCCACACTCACACCTAGTTTAGCGAAGGGGGGAAAAGTCCCAATATGTCACATGATGCTGCCATGATGATGTGAGTTTGTCACCCCTGATTTATCCTTTTAGAAGTCATTTGAGTTTGTTTTAGTTGAGACTAAGAGTTTTTCTCCCATCTCTCTAATTTTGCTACCTATGAGATTGTAGAGATAACCACTGAAAATGCAGTCATGAAGTTGACATACTGGTAGTCCTCAACTTAAAACTGTTTAATGATGGTTCAAAGTTACAACAGCACTGAAAAAAGTGACTTGACTGTTTTTCACAGTTACAATCTTTGCATCATGCCCATGATCATGTGATCAAATTTCAGATGCTTGGCCACTGGTTCATATTTATGACCATTGTTGTGTTCTAAGGTCATGTGATCACCTTTTGCAACCTTCCTTTATGGGAACGATCTTAAAAAGTTCATTTTTAAATAATATTTCTTGTGTTGATTATAAGTTGTTATATTGTTATATTACTTTTACATTGTTCTGAGGTTACCAACAATTATGATAAATAATAGTTAGTTGGCAATAGCCTGGGGGCAAGAAGGATCTAGCTGAAGGGTGTCAAACTCACATTGTCATGGTGGCATCACGTGACATATCAGGACTTTCCCCCCCTTCACTAAACCAGGTGTGGCCATGACACATCCAGTCCGTGGGCTGTGTGTTTGACATCCCTGATCTAGCTAAACAAAATTTGGGATTGCCTTCACTATTTCTATCTTTTAATATTACCATCTTTACCAAGGAATAATTTGGTGTAATAGTCACGTGGAAAGAAATGAGGGAAAGGGCGAAAGTCCAGCTAAGCAGATTACTAGTCTTAAAAGGCCCAAGATATTTTGCTATAAAATGAAAATGGCAAGATGGTTTGCTTTTCCTGGAAACTGATTTTCCTGGAAGATTGCTTTTCAACAAGACTGGAAAATAATGAGACCAATTCAAGAATGTCAATGGGTATCAGCCTTGCTAATATTGCATTTGCCTCTGAAGAGGGCCTTCCTTGTATGCAGTTGCAATGGTCACTGTGAGTTTGATCCAGCAGGGACTGCTATTTTTGTTACGTTCTCCTGATTTAAAGAGTAGAAGGGCTGCTGATGGAATCTGTTTTTCCAATTGATAAGCAATCTAGTAACTATTTCCAAAACAATCAGCTGGTGAAATCTGCCCCTCCTGAAGAAAAAAGAGAGCTTTTAGATTAAAAGATTGCAACCAAAACCTTCCTGCCTCAGAGATGCATCTCATTTGAAAGCAGAGAGATTGCTGGAATTTGTATGTTGTTAATAGCAATAGCAGTAAGACTTTACAGCACCCTCTGAGCAGTTTGTAATGTCAACATATTGACCCCAACAACCTGCGTTCTCATTTTACCAAACTTGGAAGGATGGAAAGCTGAGTCAACCTTGAACTTTTGAACTCAATACTGCAATACTGCATTCTAACCACTGCCACTTTTTTTCTGTTATACATGGCAGACTCTCAAATATTAGGATGAGGAGGCATGGTTCAAGAGGAATAGCTGTGAGGCTTCTTGTGCTTTATAACATCTGCTCCAGAAATGGCCACTCTTTATGGTTAACAAAGCAGTCCTTACAAGCAAGGAGGAAAGGCCAAAACTGAAATGTAAGATTCAGTCTTTGGTCTTAAGAAAGGACTCACAGGAATGAAAGAATATCTGAATTTATGATTAGTGGGAAACTTGACCATTAGTAATAACAGGATGCATCTTTTTTTAATCCTAGAAGTTTGGAGAGGGGCCTTTTTTGCAATCCTGTTCTAAAGTTGATCAGAGCACTAGGAAACTCACTAAATAATGTATACTTTTAGCCTCCATATGATCCAATGCAGCCCAGCCTCTTCTCTCTAACTTTCCATAACCCACAGCTTCTCAGAAATTGTGAGGTTTTGTGTCAATTGAATCCAAAAACAATGCTCAGTCTCCTGAATTGTACAAGGCTGCATTATTCATAGCAAATTTTAGAAGATATTTCCTCTATTCACCCTTCTTGCTTTTGTAAATTGGATGTTATGGATTAATGTTTGCATTAATAGATTTATGGTGCTGCCACATTTTCCCTTTATGTATAATGTAATTTATAAGCGTCAAACTATGAAAGAGTGCACCGTGATTGTCATTATACTTATTGACTGCAATATAGATGATTTTGCCTAAGTGAGTACCTAAAAGCATTGTTCATTATGCTCATCAGGAACAACATTATAAATTATTGTTTTAGTGAAGAAATAGAATATTACATCCCATTTATGCAGAATCGCTCTATCCCAAAAGACCATTTCAGAAGTGTGTGAGTCACTGGATAATACTTATCTTCATTTGGTCCAGAATGCGCCCGTAGAGGAAGTGATGAGCAATATATAGTATGCGATTACCTACCCTTAGAGATATCAGCTTTGGGTCAAAAATCTGGATGCCCCCTGAAGTGAAAACAAAACATTGGAGGGGACTTTTTTTTGGTGTGTGTATATTTTTGACACTATATATTATAAACAAATTTTTATTTTCCATAAAATTAATTTTTACATTTCATTTCCATATATAACATTTTACATATCATAATACAAATTTTCAGTATTATATTACCCTCCCCCCTTATATCATTTTCATTTCTTCACATCTTTTATTTTTCCAGGTCCCTTTCTTACAATCCCCACTTTCCAAATTTGCAGCCCTTCTATCTCTCTTCTCTACTTCCCTCCTTCCTTCTTTCTCCCTTCCCTTTTTCCACCTCTCCTCCTTCCCCTCCCTTCCCTTACTTCCCTCTCCTCTCCTCTTCCTTTCTATATAATGGTCATCCTTTTTCCCCCCAACATTAGTCTAATGGTCTTAAATGCAATTTTCCCTTTGCAAAATGTAGCATGCTTACACTTGAAACGGGAAGCAAGTCTTCTCTGGTTATTTTACAAATGAAAAATGTTCCGAGTTTGCTTCTATATCTACACATTTTAGTGCTTCATTGGTAGAATGTTCAGCAGTCTATAATGGCTGATAATGTACTTGCTGACCTTTTTCTTTAAAAACAAAATACCACCTTGAATTTGAATGTGCATATTTTTACTGTTGACTTTTCACCTGAGTTTCACTGATGTGTTTGGCTGCATCTTTCCTAATAACTGGGATTTAAAAGCAGCTGTATTTATTAAGTGAAAACTGAACAAGCCATTTTATTATACAGAGAAAGGGGGAGAGAGGGAGGAGGAAGAGAGAGGGAAATATCTCATTTTGTTCATTTCAAGCTTTTAAAAAGAGGTTTGTTACGAAAACCATTAGAAAATGCTTGCTCTTAAAAGTTGTATTCTCTATTGTATATGTAGTATTATTGTTTTGAACTTGGTACAAGCCTGTTTGAAAACATCCGTTTCCATAGGAACAGTTTTTCAGGCAAAATCTTACACAGAGAAATGTGTCATAAATAATTGGTCTTGCTCCCAGGGAACTAACTGCTAAACACCAAGGAATATTCAAGAAATGAGGTGAGTGTGTATGCAGAGAGGAAAGGAAACCAAACAACAAACAAAAACAAACTGTGGTAACTGAAGAAAATTATATATTAAATAAAATGTAATCAATCCAAATGCATAAAAATCAGTTGTAAACTCCAGTGTGTCTACTCTAAAGTAAATCTCACTATATTTGATAAATGGCCTCAAGAGAAAAGCTACACAGCAGCTTAAATGTTAGTCACAAATTAACTTATGGAATTGATTTTTATGGATTTTTTTCAACGACATTTGCTATTTCTTCCTTACTTTTGACATGTCTGGTTTAGAAAAATTATGTGGAAATGTATAACATTGGAAATTAAAGCACACTACCAGTGTTCAAATGCATTTTAGCTATTCTCAGTGCTGATTTAACATTTATATTTTGCATAACATTACATTTTGTGGCTTTTAAGCACACTTTGAAATGTAAATGAAATATTGTAGGAGGGCCTCATCAGGAAGCTTTTTACTGCCATTAACATAAAAATGCAGGTGAAAACAGGTTTGGAAGATCTCCGATCTATACGGAGCTAAATACAGTTGACATTTTATTACTTATAACCTTGGTTGTTTGTTTGATCTTGAAAAATCAAAGGGACTGAGACTGGGTGAATTCCTTCTAAAAGACAATTTAATCCTTATTAAACAAGCAAACAAAACAGATATGTCAAGCCAAATGAAAACTCAACAGTCCAATGCTCCATCTTTTGTTTCAGGGTTATAAACAGTATATGAAAGTTCATATTCAGTGCAGGACTTATATTAAAAGATGTGATTTATTTTTTCTCAATCTGGTGCCTTCTAGTTATGTCAGGACTGCAACTCCAGAATTCTCAGCTAGCACAACCAATCCAGCTAATACAACTGACTAAGAATACTGAAATGGCTATTCCAATGCATCTAAAGTAATGTTTTCACCCTCAGCAGTGTTACATTTTTTGGACTTCAACTCCCAGCATTCCCCAGCCACTAAAGCAAGGGAGTCAAATTCACGATGACATGTTCTGGTCACGTGATGTATCACAACTTTTCCTATCTTCACTAAAATGGGGTGGGTGTGGCCAGCGTGTGATGCATTGGCCCATGGACCACGAGTTTGACACTCCTGATTTAAAGGGTGCCAGATCAGGAAAGGTTGATATAACTGAGCATATGCACATTATGACATGCACTAAGTCCTTCCCATTAAATAAAGTCATTTTGTTGAATCCTAGACTCAGGCCTTCTCAGGATAGCACCTACCTTGTGGAACAGCATAGCCCCAGAGATTTGGATAGCCTGAACCGACTTAGCCTATTGCAAGGCATTGAAACATGGTGACTATTTCCTCAGCATTTGGGTCGGGGGAGATAACTTGAATAACCGTTGGTAGCGAATTGGGTAAACAGTTCGTTCTTGGGTGCTGAGGGCTTATGTTTGGTGGGTTTGTCTGTTTTAATTTTGTAAGCCTCCAAGAATCACTTGTGTGAAGGGATACCACAACAATTGGATATAATATTGACAAACAAAGAAGAAAATTTTATAACAAAAGCATATAAATATTTATTGGAGGTAAAAATGGAAGAAGAAATAGTGAAGGGTCTAATGATAGCATGGGCACAGAATGTAGGCCGTAATATAAATTTAGAGGAATGGGAAAGAGTATGGAACAGGAACTGTAAATTAACA
>JANHFT010003540.1:0-18280 GCA_032467955.1 Pseudoxenodon macrops
AAGACAATAAGAGTTGTTAACCTAATCTTGGGTAGCTTCTTCTCTGGTAATATTGTACTGCTAATCAGAGCATACAAAACATTTGCTAGACCAATTCTCGATTACAGCTCATCTGTCTGGAAGCTGCACTGCATATTGGACATTAATTCAATTGAGAATGTCCAGAGATATTTCATGAGAAGAGTCCTCCACTCCTCTGCTCCCAACAGAATACCTATGCCACCAGGCTTGACGTTTTGGGTTTAGACAACTTAGAATTATGACGCCTTTGGTTTGACCTAAGAGTAGTACATAAAATTATCCACTACAATGTCCTAGCTGTCAATGACTACTTCACCTTCAACCACAACAATACACGAACAAACAATAGATAAAAACTTAAGGTAAATGGCTCCAAACTTGATTGCAGAAAATATGACTTCAGCAACAGAGTAGTGAATGCCTGGAATGCACTACCTGACACTGTGGTTTTCTTCCCCAAACCCCCAAAACTTTAACCTTAGACTGTCTACTGTCGACCCTATTCCTAAGAGGTCTTTAAGGGGCGTTCATAAGCGCACCAACGGGCCTACCATCCTTGTCCTAATGTCCCCTTTTATTCATATCCATTTCATGTATTCATAATCATGTTTATACTTATATCTGTTATCTAATGCATGCTTGATGAAATAAATAAAAATAGAATAGAATAATTGCTTATATTTATATTAAGATCCAAGGCTAGTTAGTATTACTATAGAAATAAGGAAGAGGAAAGAAGGATCAAAATTGGGATGGGGTTGAATAGAATAGAATAGAATAGAATAGAATAGAATAGAATAGAATAGAAGAGTTGGAAGGGACCTTGGAGGTCTTCTAGTCCAACCCCAATCATCATTTCCACTCCCCCAAATACCTCCCCATTGTCCCTCTGAAAACACCACACCAAAGACAGTGAGAGAACAGAACTGCAGCTCCAAGAATTAACAATGTTTTTTAAAAAGGTAAAGTTTTCTCTTAGCCAGTCGTGTCTGACTCTAGAGGGCAGTGCTCATCTCTGTTTCCTAGCCCAGAGAGCCAATGTTGTCTGAAGACGCTGCTCTTCTTTTTTATGTAAAAATTTTGTCCCTAAAATTTTTTTTGAAAGGCATGAAAAGGATAATTGTATGATCGGTTAGAAATTGCAACAGAGGAAGCAAGCAGTCAATATTGAGGAAGGTACAGGGGCGGGTTCTAACTTACCTTCATGCGCTTCATGCACCCACACGTGCAGTGCAAAGAAATTACAAAATAAAAGGCCAAAAACAAGATGGTGATGCATGTGCAGTGCCGGAGACTCAGCTTCTGCGCATGCGCAGAAGAAAGAACCCGGGGGGAAATTCACTAAAAAAAATTTCCCCCAAAAAAGAAATATTCCTAAAAAAAGATGGCGGTGTCCATGGACCAGAACTGATCCTGTGATGTCACCAGCGGCTTACTACCTACTCTATAGAACCAGTAGGAACCGGTAGGAACCCACCTCTGGGAGGGTAGGTTTTGCTTTCCGTCTTTCATGGTGGGGACGGGGATCTAAAGTTTGAAATAATTTTACTAGAGTAACTGGGGATTAAGTTAAATAAGAGGAATCTTCATCCTTAGACTTTAGACTGTTCAGTTATGTGTGATATAAGTAGACTGAAGGAATGTAGAGCAGGGATCCAATTTTATGTCATTGGTGGCTCTGGAAAGGGAAAGGCAGGGAGAGAGAAAGCACCTCGTGTTCATTCAAACCAGGAAGAAAATAATCATAGAAAGGTGTGGGGTTTTTTTTAATGCTAGCCATAGGACTATGAATCCCCATATTCCTTTGTGTATAAAAATGAATCATCAAACAAACGACCCATAGTTCTCATTTACGGCGCAAATGACCAGGCTCAAATTATTATACTTTGGACACCTTATGTGAAGACCTAGCTTTGTGGAGAAGGCTCTAATGCTGACAAAGGTCGAAGGAAAGAGAAGAAGAGGGCAACTAGGAGTAAGATGGAGGGATTTAGTGACAGTGGTGATAGGTGCTCCTTCAGAAAACCATGTTAGGGACCGATTGGCATGAAGAAAATCTAAAAGTCATAATTACTGTTATTAAGCAGCCTGTGATAAGTCAACCCAACTCATATCTAAGGCGTTTTCTGCTTAGCCCTACTCTGTTCGTATGAAGAGCAGTCAGTGGTGAAAGAAGGTAGGAGGGGAATAGCAGCAACACACCTGTCGCTATCCCAAGGCCTCTTCAGTGTTGAACCCTATGCACTCAGCTTCAGTGCCAAGCTCTGTGGGGGTTGGCACTGGGGCAGGGCAACATGGTTTCCTCCCACTTCAAAAGGCAAGGCAAGGCCCTTAGATTGTTTTATCGGCTTCTCTTCTCACATCTAGGAGTCTTCAGAATTTAAAATCATATGAAATTGACAGATACAGGATGACACTAGGGCAGGAAGAATCACAGAAAGAGGGAGGCAGATTCTGCCATGATTATGCAAATAGTCACCTGTTTTTTTTGGGGGGGAGACCTGAAATTCACCAGCTGCTCGAAACAAGATCTCTTATTGGGATGGGGGAATGCCTGCAAATGGCAAATACAGAAAAACCGGCAAATAAACAACTCTGCAATTTAACATCTCTCATTTGTCTCCAGTGAGGAAAAGCAGAACTTCTGCATCCAAAAATCCCATGCATAATACAGAAGAGCACATCAAATTCCTGTCCTTCCCCAAATACAATAGTGGTCCTCCCATTACCTCATTTGCATGCACCGCCACTGGTTGGTTAACTAGAAAGGTAAAGCACTGTCAGTGGCCGGCAGGCGACCAGGGAATCCCATAAAAGCGGCTTCCCTGCAGCCTGCCGGCAGTCCGGATATTGCCTACACCAGGAGCAATTAAAGGTAGCTGACTGTCCGCAATGCCTCGTGTCTTCCTTACTCATGCGATCTAACAGGTACTCTGATGTGCTTTGTTTGGAAGCAGGGGTTTCTGTGGGGAGAGACCAAAAAGGTGAAGAGGACAGCTGCAACTCTGCGATTGAAGATCCACTGTTTTATGCATTTGTGCAACAGATGGACAAGGGAGGGTGGAGCTTTAAGCATAGGCCACCATCTTGACTTTGAGCATAGGCCACCTGCCCTTACAACAACATACATCCCACATGAGCTCCTAGTTAGACATTTGGATACATTTTTTTATTCATCTATTTATTTACTCATCAATTTCTACATCCCACGTAAGCAACAGACTGTTTGCAATAAAAAGATGCAATAGGAAAGTATAAACAGGAAATTCAACACAACATTTAAGCAATTATGGTTAAAATATTAACAGTTAACAAGTTGAAAAGTGGCGAGAACATCCTCATGACACCAACTGTCCTCAAGGTTGCATGTTACTCTGTGACATCAATGCCAGTTGGCAAAGCCAGGCCAGAAGAGGGGGAGGTGTTGTCTATGGGGGTAAAGGGTGAGAGCAATGACAGAGAAGGCTCTCTTTCTGGATCCTATCAGTTGAAATTCTTTAAAAATCCACGCTGTATCCTCCCTGCCTGACCAGCTGGGCAGGACAATGTAATTAAGATGAGATGTTCCTCAAGTAACCAGGTCCCATTCCACGAAGGCATGTTGATGTCAAACCTGGGGGAGAAAGAAAGTGCAAAATGCTCATAGAACAGGCAGCTGCTCAAAGAAAAGTAGCTGACCAGTGACTGGGGCGGAGTATACCTGTGTCTGCCAACATGTCGTCTGATAATAAGTTACTTTAGTGGGTTAACATTAACTTAAGAGGAAAAGGATAGTGTAAGCTGAAGCTGATGCACCTAATACTCTGGGAACGAGTTGAAAACATGCCAGGTTATGATTCTACACTGGTGAAATGCAAGCATGGAAAGATCTTATATTCAATCCTAATCAGGTGTCTGAATCTTTCAGACAGCAAACCATTTTCATAGGGGAGCAACAAAGATTCCACAATCTGGGAGGGTTTGGCAAGCACAGTCCTGCCCTCTGTCACGTATGTGAGTCCAATTGTATAAGTGCATGCCCAAAGAGAGCTCTGGTCTGACTTTAAAGAAACCCTTTTTGAGGGGTGCAAAAACGTTTCTCCAACCTAAATAGGAAAAGCATCTGCAGAGTCGGCGGAAATGCAGAAAATACGAAAGAAAGAATGTCTGGTATATTTATGATAAGTCCCAAAGATCTGCTTGTGTGTTTAAAATTCCAGTTCTATTCTGAAGATAAATGAGAGCAATGATTGGGGAGGAGCTGCCTTGGTCTGCTTTGTAAAAAAATTAATTTAATTTGCATAGTGGTGAAGTTATTCAAAGCACAGATATTATATTGGTATGTGTGTCATTTGTAATGTAATGCATGACATCGTATATGTTATATGGGCAGCCTTCCCATTTTTTTCTCTAGTGTGCCCTACAAGTATCAAGTATTGAATGGAGGTATTAGTGAAGTTTGAATTTCTGCATTTAATCTCTAAATCCCATATTCAGTGGTGGATTTTAAATCTTCTTACTGCCGGTTCGCTCGGGAGCGTGCTGTGGCCGCGCGCTTGTTTTGCATGCTGCATGCATGCGCAGTGCTTTAAAAAATCCAAGATGGCAGCACCTACGGTGCCGCTGAAAGAACCAGCTTAGGGGGGTGGCAGGCCCAGGTTACTAACGGTTCTACCGAACCATGCTGGTAAATTACTAACGGTTCGGTAGAAACAGACTGAACCATTAGGAACCCACCTCTGCCCATATTACTTTATTTCGCGTGTGTGAGAGAAATTTAACTGGGTTGGCTGATTCCATATTTTAAACTCTCTATGCACAGTACTGGTAATTAGATTTTTAAAATGCCACTTTTTGGTCTAGCAATTCATTCTAAATCAGAACATTGAAGTATCAATGCAATGTACAAAATATGCAAAGAAAGGTGGAGCCATGCTTTTATATTTTATATGTTTATTGCTTTTATTGTAATTTAAATTATAACATTATCAAAAGTTGTTCTTTTATTTTATGACTCCTAACCAAAGCAGAAGGAGACTCCTATAATAAGCTTGTGAAAAGAATTTTACTCCTGACTCATTTTCTCCTGTTAGAAGGATGATTCATTCTCAGATGGAACCAGACCTCAGCAAGTTACATGCTTCTACAAGAATGGTACATACCCATGTTAGGAGCTAAAGCTTCACTTTCCTGGAGATAACATAGCTTTGTCCCTGGCAAAGCTTTAGTTTAGCTGAGGAACCTTGAAAAACAGCCACTCTTGCCTTTATATATACATAGCCACATTTTTATTATAAATTTTAAGCTTCTCTTTTTCCACTTTTGTCCCTATTCCAAGCTGCCTATACTGCCCAGCAAATTTTAAATGATTTGGCAGGGAGAAGAAAACTAAATTTTTGCCAATTTCCTATTGATTTCAGGAGCAATTCCTAGTTAGCAAATCTTCCACAGCTGCTTGTTATGCATATTATAAACATCCTTTTCTAAGAGGTTGTAGATTAAATGTATTATATATACAATGAGGCAGGCATTATTCTTTATCCCCAAATGTTAGTAATAACCTAACTAAGCCAACATGAATGTTTCATTCCATAGATTCCATCCTTGACTGACTTTAAACAGATTGCGTGACTGAAACACTTTGCCTACATTTTGGACTTTCTTGGATCTTTCTCAACCATTTCTTTTTGTACTGTCTTGTTTGTCCCAGAGCTGTGAAGAACACAATTATACTACATTCTCTTGCACAATTTTCATTAATGTCGGTCGAATTATTGATGAACTATAGATGTACATCATTTTTTCACTCTGGAATAAACAGGATTGCTTTCATTTATTTAATTCTTTGATCATTGAATTCATTAGGGTAGATTCACTGCTTGAAGGGACAATACCAAAAGTTGTTTTTATTGTATACAATCTATTAATCCAACTGGCACGGTGTTTCCATATTTTCTGTCTCCATTTCAAGTTGGGCATACAGAGTTATAGATCAACACCTTAACCTTTTGATCCCATCTATTGCCATCCATGTGTAACATGGATTTCATGCACATCATATCATGCACACACCATGTATTTTGGAGTTGTGCTACTTTAATGGCATTTTTAACATTGGATCTGCAATAAATTTCTGCATTTGATTTAATCTCCGAAATGAGTAATTCTTGATCTCATTGTCCACTGTGTTGTTCAAAGCTTCTCTACTTATTTTCTTAGGTTCCATAACTTAGCAGCTGAAGATCATCATTGTAGAACTATGCCACTGGGTACACATAGTGCACTTGCTTTGGTATTTCCCATCTGTTGTAGGATAGGTTTTATACAGTTAAAGCACAACATATATTATCACTTTTGTTCCTGATTTTTCACCTCCATTTCTGCATTGCCCAAAGTTGCCTTGAGAACCTGCTCAAGGCTAATCATGGTGTAAGGCTGAGGAAAATGCCTGGAATTTTTTGGCTGAGTTTGCACAATATACTGAGCTACAAAGTATCCTATTGCATTATATTTAGCAGGTTGTACAAGTTCAACTTGTATTTTTGGCTTTTAGTTCACTGCATCGTAAAGGCCCAGAAAATTAGGTTGAGTAAATCATGATTAAGTTAACCATGCTTTTATGCTATCCTGATAGTACACTTACCATAACACTTCATCTTGGGTTTTCTTCCCATCTCCTGATAGGATCAATTGTTTCACACAAAATAGAAGTAATAGGCAAACAGTGGCAGATCACAGAATGCAGCCCAAATATTATTATGCTCTGCTACTTTCTGTAGCAGATGCCAGTTGGGGGGAAAAAACACTTTTCTTGGAGGCATCAGTATTCCTTGCTTATTTTAGTAATTTTTCATCCATGCAGCTCTTTGTAAGAATTCACACATCATCTAGTCCATATTTCTTAGATCAACTCTTTAAGGCAGAATAGACAACTTGAATCCCTGAATCAGATGCATTATCTTCCTTGGTTTAAAGCCCTTCCTAGCTCTGGCAAGTGATCATCTGTTCCTTTGATATCATTAAGCAAGGAGTCCCAAACATACTTTTTTCAAGAGACAGTGGGACTTTCTTTGTTTCACCTTGAAGACATTTTGCTTCTCATCCAAGAAGCTTCTTCAGTTCTGCCTGAATGGTGGGGAATAGAAATCAAAACTGAAGAGGCTTCTTGGATGAGATGTGAAGTGTCTGCAAGGAATTACAAAGAAAATCCAGTTGCCTCTTGGGACAACCGTGACCTAGATGACTGAGAATCTCCACAGACACTAAAGCAAGGAAGAAAAAGGAAGGGGAGAGTAGATCTATCCACTTTAGTTTGGTTCTATCCACCTACAGCAGGCAGCCTCTATACAGTACCCCAGGAAAAAAACAATGTGGTCAGCAAAAATACCTCCCTTATTTGATATGAGTGTTCTTAAATTGAGAACCAGCTAGCAGGGCCCTTAATATCTCCGGATTACAGGGCTTTTTTAGCAGCTCACATTGGCACTGATATATTCCAACACTAACTGGTCCTTCATAATTCTAAAGGCATCATTCTTCCTACATCTCTGTAGCCATCTTATAAAAATTGTAACGTTTCAACATAATCACAAAAGACATCTGCCCTATCCTTCATGTCTGGAAGACAATCGGGACCTGATTTTCCTAGTATAGATATCCAGAGAATATTTTTATATCTCTTCAAAGAAAAATCAGCTGGCACGTCCATCCAGCACAGACGTATTTGGAAAAACATGAAAAGAGAATTATTAATGAATTAAATCTTTGCTAGTTGATTAAGCAAGAAAGATTTTGTCAACTAGCTCATTAATCAGTTCATTCTGCATTTCTTCCACATTGTGTCGTAAGAGGATAGAAAGCAGATCTTTCTGTTAGATCGTTTGAAGCCAAAGGCCATTTTAGCTCCTTCCTTCTCGCACTGATTCCAGCTATCATTTATAATTTATGAAATTTTCAAAATTGCTATCTGGATTTGCTTTTTCTTTTCCTTTCCCATGTATTCTTCACTTCATCGCATATATTAAACTGGGGCCCACAGATAGGAAATAGCCTTTTTAAAAATCTCTGTACATATAATTTGAAGAATGTAGCTTCTTTTATAAATTAGTGGTGCAATACATTTGAGATATATAAAAAGTTTCAGTTAAATGTACTTTTTTTTCTACGTTTATTAAAAACTATTAACTATTAAATGTACAGCACAGATGACTTAGAAAAATGTAATTCCCTCATACAAAAGGGAATATGTCTGTGTAATTCCCACTGCAATGGTCTCCTAGAAAACCTGATTATTTCCCAGGATCTGGAATAGAGAATAGTTGAGCCCATCAGATGTATTTTGTGGAATGTTTCCAGACATGTATACTTTTCTGTTTATTACTGTCTTTTAAATCTGTATCTATATTCTTTATACTGTGTGATGGAATGTAGTAGGTTGGATTCCCAGGAGGGAGTGGTGCATTCCAGAGGAATAAGAGACAGCTCAATCCAGAAAGTTTGTGTGAGACAAATAGGGTGAAGATAAGTCCTCCCTAGTAGTACTCAAAATATATGTTTGATGTAGCTAGTAGAGTGTTTCAGTTTGGCAAGATTCTGTCTATAGTGTGGAACAATAAAAAAATCAACCTGAAGGAATCACCATGTGTCTTCCTTGGTTTGCTGGCCTGACAGTAAGCCAAGCCAAGTCAAACAGCCTTAAATTATCAATCAGTAAATGAAATAAGTAAATAAGATGGCATTTACCAGGAGCAGGGTTTGTTTTAAAAATAAGCAATTATATTGAAATATGGGATTATATATATACTGAGTAGAAACGTGCATTCTGTGTACTATCGATTGTCTAAGAAAACCAAATGCAAGGTTCCTTATATTTACAGGCCCAGACAATATAAAGATGGATTATGCTACTTTCATGTAGCCATAGCTATGAACTATAATTTAGCAAATAAAACTATTCCCTGCTTTCATACAACACTTTAATAGATAAAATAATCAGTACAAATAATTTAGATTCCTGTACTCACAAGGTGATTAAAATGTCATTAATTAATGCCCCCTTCTAACTATGGGATTTAAAACTAGTCTAGGATAAAATTAACTTTACAAGATTAAGCAAGCACATAAACAAAAGCGTCATCCATAGAATCTGAGTAATATAGGAGTAGAGCATTAACAGAGGGCTACAATCAAGATCAAGTGATGTATTAATACCACTCTATAAAGCCTTAGTAAGACCACACCTAGAATACCAGTCTTGGTCACCACACTATAAAAAAGATGTTGAGACTCTAGAAAAAGTGCATAGAAGAGCAACCAGGATTAGAGACTGAAACATATGAAAAACAGTTACAGGAACTGGGCATGGCTAGTCTAGTGAAGAGAAGGACCAGGGGACACATGATAGCAGTGTTCCAATATTTGAGGGGCTGCCACAGAGATGAAGGGGTCAAGCTATTTTCCAAGGCACCCGAAGGTCAGACAAGGAATAATGGATGGAAACTGAACAAGGAGAGATTCAACCTGGAAATAAGGAGAATTTTTCTGACAGTCTGAACAATCAACCAATGGAACAGCTTGCCTTCAGTCATTGTGGGAGCTTCATCACTGGAGGATTTCAAGAAGAGATTGGACTGCCATTTGTCAGAAATGGTGTAGGGTCTCCTGCTTGTGCGGAGGGTTGGACTAGATCAGGGGTATAAATCTGAAGGCCTGGAGGCCGGATCAGCCCAAAGAGTGCTTAGATCTGGCCCGAGGGGCCACCCTGTAAACAGTAAAGAACCAGCCCATGGTTCCTCTGCCAGCAAAACAGAGTTCAGAAGGGCCACACGCAACCCTCTCAAGCTCCGTTTTCAGCTGTGATGGCCTCCTGCAACCCTCTGCCAGTGAAAACGGAGTTCGGAAGGATCATGCGCAACCCTCCCAAGCTCCGTTTTCACTGGCAGAGTGCTCGGACCATCACAGGTACCAACACAAGTGACATCAAGCCACACACCCTGTCCATGACCCTCTGTCGAAGGTCAAACACAACCCTAATGCAGCCCTCAATGAAATCAAGTTTGACACCCCTGGACTAGATGACCTACAAGGTCCCTTCCAACTCTGTTAAAGTAACTGACTGTCAGATCATATCTACGATTGTTGATGAGCTGCCTTCATGCCAAAAACAGAGGATAGGAACCAACAAGGGGCACCATATCTGCAAATGATGTTCCAGCTGATCTTCCAGGACTATTTTGGATGGCCTTCCCTACCACCACCATCCAGGCCCTCTGGAGACAGGAAATGGCCTGTGTGCCAACCTCTGGTGGGACCAGAAGGCCAACTTCTGGAAGTTGGCAAACGGGCCATTTCTGGCCTCCTGAGTGCCTGGGGTGGGGTGGGGGTGTAGGGAAGGCCGTTTTTGCCCTCCCCAAGCTCCTAGAAAGGCTCTGAAGCCAGGGGAGAGCAAAACAATGGGCTTTCTGGTCCAACCAGAAGTCAGCAAAAGGGTCATTTCCGGCCTCTGGA
Organism: Pseudoxenodon macrops; assembly: GCA_032467955.1. Classification (NCBI taxonomy): domain Eukaryota; kingdom Metazoa; phylum Chordata; class Lepidosauria; order Squamata; family Pseudoxenodontidae; genus Pseudoxenodon; species Pseudoxenodon macrops. Next base: position 10,507 of record JANHFT010003540.1, read on the forward strand.
GGGCCTCCAGGGGGGTGGGGAAGGCAGTTTCCCCCCCTCCCAAGGCTCCTAAAAAGGCTCTGGAGCTTGGGAAAAGCAAAAAATGGGCTTTCCCCACCCCCTCAGGAGGCTGGAAACAGTTTGTTTCCCGACTTCCAGTGGGCCCAGAAGGCCTGAAAATCAGCTGGCAAACCTGAGCTCACATGTCCACCGATATGGCTCTGTGTGCCACCTGTGGTACGTGTGCCATAAGTTCGCCATCACTGCCCTATACTATTCCAGACAAGTGGCTGTCCAGTCTTTTCTTACAACATTAAGTAATTATACATTGCCTTCCACATTAAGTAGCCTAACGTTGGTATACTCTTGCCTGTCTATGATTTTAATATACTTTTACCTGTTTGAAAACCATACCACTTGATTAATTATACAATACATTCCACTGAAAGATCTAAAAAAATTGCAAAAGCAGTATGTCAACAGAAACTTTAAATGTGTCTGATTGTGTTGTACTGAACTCAAGCAATTGAGTCAATTTGACTAAAGCAAACCATGGTTTAACAGACATAATTTACAAACTTAGTCTATATGAGTATCCAAAGTTCCAGTTTAAACTGCTTTATTAGTCATAAATAATCCATGTATGAGTAGAAATACCTTTAGATATTCAAATTACAAAGTTAGTTTACATTCCAAGCATTTTTTGGCTGAATACGTATAGCAGTTAGAACTGGTACAAACCAAACATGTGTTTATAGTATTTGTCCTTATGAGGATTTTTCATTCATTATTTTGGGCAGTACTGTGATATTTAATAGCATTAAACTGGCCAGATTTTCTCAGGCATAAGTAATGGATAAAATCAAAAGCTAATTAGAAAACTGCCAAGATATTTAATACATGGGCATTGTATCCCTAATACTAGCATGTATTACTGGGGATTTTCAATATAGTCTCCTTCAGTTGTAGCCCGTGAAACTGCCAGAGATTGGTGACTGTCATTGCTTTGAACAGCCTTGCCAGAGCCTGTGGTTATTTCTTGTGACAATACTGAAGAGGCACTTCTTTCGAGGTTCTCCCCATTTTCCTTCTCATCCTCCGTGCTTCCAATTGGTAAAAGGGTATGAGGGACAAACTTGGTGCGTTGAGACCCAATAATGCCAATCCTGTTGCAGTAGAAAAAAGAGGGATGTTAAAAACGCTCAAGAGTTCAATATGCAATCTTCAACTCATTGGAGGAAAGCAACTGTAAATGTAGTGAAGTATATGAAAATAATGCAAGTTTACTTTAAACCCTCATATCTTTAACCTTAGACTGTCTACCATTGACCTCACCCCATTCCTAAGAGGTCTGTAAGGGGCGTGCATAAGCGCACTAGTGTGCCTAACATCCCTGTCCGATTGTCCCCATTTATTCATATCCATTTCCCGTGTTCATAGTCATGTTTATTCTTATACCTATTATCTTGTAAATTATTGTCAAATCAAATCAATTAAAAATAAATAAATAAATAAATAAATAAATAAATAAATAAATAAATAAATAAATAAATAAATGAATAAATAAATAATAAATAAAAAATAATTAGATAGCAGAGAGACTCAAATAGGATTGGCAAAACTTTGGAAGATCTGTTTCATCACAACTGAAAACTGGATTGAATAAACAAACATATAACCACCCAAAGAATCTAAGCAAGGCTACAAACAATGGTGTAGTTGATAAGAACATTAGAATATGACAAGGGAGATACAAGTTTAAATTTATGCTTAGGCATAAATTCAGAGTTAAGTCAATCAACATCTTTTGGAATATCTCATACGAAGTGCTATGAAGATCAAAGGAGAAAGGGGATGGGAGAAAGCATATAAATTGTCCTGAGCTTCTTAAAGAAAGGCTGGCATAAAAATAGTGATACATGAGAAGTGGTTGGGTTTCCGGCTCTTTCCACGTGCTTTTAGTAAAACTCATCAAAATGAGAGATGTGTCACAAAAGCCAAGCTGTTCAGTTGACTGAACATTTCTAGCCAAAATATATTTGATATTGACTATATCTACCTTGTTAGTATTTCTCCCAAATTAAGTATCAGCATGAAGTGTGTGACTTTTTTCTTGCTTTTCCTGGTTCTACCATCTGTTCAAGATGAACTTAAAACGGGGGAAAGATTCTGGGAATTCCAGATAAATAGGAGGTGTTATGCAAGCCATTTTTTTCCAGCAACGAAGAGCTTATTTGTCTACCATGTTTTAAGCGTAAGCCTACAAATGTAATGTATAAAAGGAATGAGTTTGAAAATATGAATCATGCAGACGTATTTATTGAAAATAAGCCTTTTTGGAGTTGTTCCATTTGGATGTGGAACCGGCAGCAGCACATGGATTGGTCATTGGCAGGGGTCTGGCTGGCGCCTGGCGGTGCTGGTGAGAGGAGCTTTTTGCCTGTTGGGATTGTCTGGCCAGTGTGCATTCTGTTGAGATGTTTAGACTGCAGTGGCAACAGCATTAGGCAAACATCAGCGACTTGATGCCAATGTAGCTTATGCCAGAGATGGACAGCATGATATGTGGTCTGCAATTCTGAATGCAGCCTGGAACTTGAAGTACTCTTGGATTTCCCCTTTTGGAGTGTTAGCCCTCTGGAAAACCATTTAAACATGCTTTCTTCACTGGCCTTGGAGATCCCGACAGAGTCGACATGATGATGGTATGAGATTAAGTGCTGCTTTCTTCGGTTTTATTTGTTTATTTTACATGTTTACTTTATATGTTTATGTTATTTAGTTTTGATTGTTTTTAGATTGTTATGGTATTGAGTTCTGTTATGTTGTATGTCGCCCGGAAACACATGACATCAGTGGCTATATAAATATGCTAAATAAAATTAAATAAACAGGTTGACACTACATGTGTGATACTGAAATTATTTCTTACTTGGTGGGTGACACAATAGAAAACAACTCTGGTAAGTCTTCTGGGACATAACGTGGAGCAGTTTTGCTGGGACGAAGATAGTGGTCCTGAAACAGATATTGAGCACTATCTTTAGCCAGAGGCAGCAAAGTACTAAGCACTGGTGATCGCTGATCCATGACACTTCTTATGGCTGGCTGCTTAACATCTGTTCTCCTTTAAGAACAAAAAATAACATCATCAGAAAAAAGTAATAATGGGAGTTGTCAAATAAGAAGGCAAATATTTTCTTTTCCTAAGATCAACGGAGCCAGACATGGTAACATTGTCACATTCAACTAACAAGAGCAAAGCATACTTTTTCTATCCTGGAACAAATTGTCATATATATATTTCAACATAGTTCAATATGAATTTGGAAAAACTGGGTGTGGCAAGCATATAATGATTAGCAGACATGATATCTCCCTTCAATCCCTGATGTAGTTTTACAACTTTGAAGAAAGTGTTAAAGAAACGATATTTAAACAAACATGCCTAAATTTTTAAAAATAAACAAAAACCAATCCAAAGTATGGAGAGAGAGGCAATATGCAGCCTATTACAGCATTTTGAAATATTATGCTTGTGTGAGCAAGTATGTATGAATGAAACTCTAGCTGTAACATTTTTAATTTCTGTTGTAAGCTTTCCCTATTAAAATTGACAAAATTGTAGGTTGGGTCAGAGAGAAAGAGAATTTAAACTTACTTGCGAAAGGCAAATGTGGCTTTCATCAATTGTTTAGTAATATCTGTTTTCATTTCCTTAATAGATTTGGTTTTCTCTCTTAAAGCAGAATTGAATATATTTGACCGAAGCAATCTACCAACTTCTTGCTGGATTTCCTTGAAATTTTTCTGTCTGAATGTCACAAAAGCTACGTAGGATGCAAAGTTGTACAAGCACTAAAAGCAAACAGGAATATAATTTTTTCTACTTAAAGTACATTTACAAATAAAAATTACAATCATACTGAATTAACATAGGGAGGATTGCATTTTTAGTCTTTTCAGCATATAGAAACTAATAAAAACTTCTTTTTCAATTTAGGACATGTTGGTCATGAACAGCTTTTATTTTTTATTGACTTTCTGGTGGCATATGTGATATATTACAGCTCAAAACCTGGTCCATCTGATCCCCCCCCCCCCCACTTTATAATCATACAAAATTTAGATACAATTAATTTTATCTTAGGTTAAATGTTAGCCCCCACTTACCTCAAAGAATTCCCTATCTTTCCGAGATGATGATATTTTCTTTCTAAAACAAGGAAAAGAAGTAGCAAAGTATTAAGCATAAAACCCTCTCAATTTTCTGCAATTGTCTTATACAAGAGTATATTACAGAAGTGCTTCTTTTACAAATCTTCAACGACAGCAATTGGAATCAGAATTTCCATCATCAAGCAACACAATTGTAAAGCATGATGTCACATGACTGCACTACTTAGCAATAGAAATTCTGGAACTCCCAGTTGCCATCATTAAGTGAATCATTGTGAGTTACTAGGTGAGGACATCATGCCACCATTTGTGACTTTCTGCCAGCTTCCCCATTGATTTTGCTTGAAGGAAGCCTGCAAAGGTCACAAATGGCCACTGGGATGCTGCAGTGGCCATAAGTATGACGGCCAGTCGTTACTACCTGTCATTCAACACCATCATAAGTTTGACGAGTCATTCAAAAGAAGGCAGCTTCTTTTGAATGACCCTTCAAGGCAAATAGATGCCTGTAATATGGTATCTACTGCATTGCTACATCTGAAAGTAAGAGAAAGTTTTGATAGTCATAAGTAAATATAAACAGCCACTTGTTTCCTATTCCTTATGTTCATATCCACAGTACACTGAAACAAAGATTTTCCTTGGGGAGAGGAGAGAAATTATTCTAAAATATTGTTTCTAGGCTTCACATACTCTACCTTTTCCTTTACTCATCAGACATCTATGGAGGTTCTCAATCATCCAGATCATGGTTGTCCAAAAGGTGCTGACTAAAAGGCAACTGGCCTTTCTTGGTTTTTTTCCTTAATAACGTTTTGCTTCTCATCCAAGAAAAGTGAAGAAGCTTCTTGGATGAGAAGTGAAACGTTTTCAAGGGGGGAAAATCAATTGCCTTTTGAACAGCACCTTTGTGTTACCCATCAGACCACTGCAAAGATCCCTTACTTCCTCAGGTGATTTATTTCAAGTCGCCCTTCACTTTTAACTTTTCCCTTTCTGTAACTATGTGGTGGGAGTGGATTGGGGTGGGGAAATAATTAAATTCCTGAAATCCATTCTTCAAAGCTAGACTTTCCAGCTGGGTCACTAAACAACCTTACTCATGTAGCTTCTTGCATGGATAGCACTGGGATGGGTTTCCACCTAACATTAACCACAGAGTCAGCATGGTTCTTTCAGCCTAATCAAGAAAAGGAAGAACACTCCCCAACCGCAAGCAATGAGGCTGGCTTAATGTTGCTGAATGTGCACCTGGGTAATACTTCCAGATAAAAGATGTGGCATTTATATTGTATATTTACCAAAAAAAAAGCTATACAATGTATGGAGGGGATAGAACGGGATCTGGTTTTAAAAATAAAATCAATACATGGAAAGTTGCACTGAATGCTCTGGCAAGATGAGACCCTGATTGGATGAGACCCCGATTAGAATAAAATTATTGGGAAGGGAGGTGGCTGAAAGGGACAGGTTCAGTTCCTTTCACTTGCTAAGAACTCCCAACAATATTTCCCATTCAGTTACCTTCATTATAACCACAAACCAGCACGGGGTTTCTCACATTTTGATGTGGAAAATGTATTAATATTGTTGTTTAAAATCCAACGCCTTCATTGTTTCTGACAGCTGAAATTATTCTCTACGAAGCTTTCAACACCACACCTGGTTTGGCTTTGCAAATCTGCTGTGGTGCCTCTCACAAATAATCAAGCGGATTTCTCATTCTAGATCACTTAACACATGTAGCACAAACAATAGTGCAGTGAGATCATGAAAATTTAAGGTGACAAAATTAAATAGCACTGCTGCAGTCCCTTATGTTAAATACACATTCACATATCCTCCCTGCAGATTAAAACACCACCGAAGAATCCTAGCATGACTTCCCCATGGTCCCTTAGAGAGATGGACTTCAACTCTCAGAATTCCCCAGAGGGCATTGCCATTGCTAAGAATTCTAAGAATTAAACTCCACATATTTGGGAGAACAGAATGGGGATCCTAACATACTAGGGATGAACCGGGTTAAGATCTTCCTTACTATTGTGATATGATTGTATTGCATTATACTAAGAGATGTTTGGTACTTGTTTATTTATCTTTCTATGTCTTTTCTTCTCATCACTACCACATGTTTAAAATCTGAAATGGAACTGTTCATTCTGCCATCTCATCTTGCAGTCTGTGTGCAACAAGCAACTTGGACTCTTTAAAATAGAGGTCTTCTATCCCTTATTCTGTCCCTTGGCAATTCAACAAGCCAGGATCAGCAAAGCTGTTGGCCACAAAAGGACAGAAAGTATCTGTACATATTTAGTAGATGTATAGATGAGAAATGAGCAACCAGCGATCTGGGTTATATGCAATCCTGAAAGTCAGGGTTTGCAGACCAAAGAGGCCTCTTTAACCAGGATTATTGAAAACTAACAACACAGATTTGTACCACTTCATGTAAGAAACATATGGACACTGCAGTTTTAAAATCTAAAGTCAGCAAATCATGGGTAAAACAACAAAAGAAAAAAACCCCAAATTCCCCTAATCTAGCCATACACATATGTGTAATGTGATTTTGACTCAATAGGTAGTCCTCACTGTGTAAAAAATTGTAAGGTTGCCCATCCTAGTCTTTAGGAAAAAATGATAGAAGGTGCAGGTAAGGAAATGGGTAGAATTTCTTTTACATAAAGGAAAAATACTCACGAATAAAGACCAATTTTTCGTGTCCCAGGATAATGATACGAGATCAAATTTGAGTCAGTCACTGGGACCAGAGATTTACTCTTCCGAGCTTTCAGATTCATGCTGGGTTCCAGCATTAGTTTAAAAGCCCAGAAAAGTAAATCTCTGGTCCTGGTGACCAACCCAAATTCAATCTGGCAGGAAAAATACTGCTCAGGACACCTGCATAAAATTTAATGTGCTCAACTATTTCTATAGTATGCTCTTGAATCTTCCTCTCTTATCATTTTGTCTTGGAGGGTATTTTTTGTTTTGCTTTTTGCTGCTTTCCCATGCATCCTCTACTGCTCTCTTTGGTCTTTCTGCTAGTCGTTGGCCTTGCTGACAATATTTGATTTGTGCCCTAGGCTTAAACTGGCTCAGAGGGTATCTTGCTTGCCAGACTAATCTTCATTAGAGAAGGGAAAATGCATGTGAATATATTAGAAAGGAGCTTAGTTCAGGGTATGCTTTCATTTTTATCTTCCTTTAGTAAAAATGAAGCAACTATTAGTACTTTAAAGATTAACACATCTATAAGTTTTCATGGACAGGAATCCACTTCAAGATAGCCATAAAGGATTATCCTGAGTTATGTGTTATATATACATGAACCAATCTAGGGGAAGGAAGGAGGATGAACTATAAATGGTGAGATTTATGAAAAATATCATGTAGAATATATAGGCAGTGATAATTTTCTCATTAATTGTGACCTTTCACAAAATGGTTGCTGAGAGATAACAATATGTTCTTTCAGAGGTGCCCTGTTTCCCTGAAAATAAGACCTCCCCAGATAATAAGCTCAATGAGGCTTTTGAGCGCATGGGCTAAAATAAGCCAGCCCCCGAAAATAAGCCCTCCCCAAAACACAATAGCAGCCATGAGGTGACCA
>JANHFT010003540.1:36299-46640 GCA_032467955.1 Pseudoxenodon macrops
GCCGTTACTACCGGTTCTGCGAACTACTCCCTAGGTTTACTACCTACTCTATAGAACTGGTAGGAACCCACCTCTGTACCTCTTGGATGGATTGTGAAGTGTGAGGCCATTGTCAAATTGCAGTGAATATTCCCTTTTGTGCTCCAAGCTTTGTTTAACAATTGTTTCAAAGTTTTCAGTGTCTAGTTGATCCTGGTGCCAAGTTCAAATAAATCCATATGAATAACACCGCCTGCATGCCAAAAAGCTGTATGTTTTTTTTCCTGCCAAAGCCTGGGTTTTATCTCCCCCCACTCCACAGGTGAACTTTTGTAATGATCTTCATTGGATAGTCATTGTTGGATCATAATGATAAGCTCATGTTTTGCTGACTGAAGCAATGTTTTGAATAAATTATTTGCCTTGTTCCTCTAACAGGACACAATTGTTGGAAATGTTCAACTCTTGAACTTTCATCTCTGCTATTCACATGCAAAAAAAAACATTTTGCACAAAAATGTCCAGTAGTGAAGACATCAATAACATGACCTATATGTTCTTGTGAAAAGGCAAGCTTAAAAGCAGTTTCCCTTTGAGTAATCCATCAGTTTTTATTAACTAGTTCATCAACCTGTTTCATGTAAAATGTGTTGGTCCTTGACACAGGTGATCTACATTAATTTTGATCAGACAAATAAGTTCTTATGTTTACTTCATTTCTTGGCTCAATGATGCACAGAATTCATGTCAACACAGTCATTGCCATAAACTACTTGCATTCAGCAGTGAATTTCAGTTGAAGTCCTTTCTTACAGCAGCTTCCATGAATTGAAGTGAAAGACACATGCTAAAGACAACATCAGTTTCTAGCATATCAGTACATCTGTTGGAGACTTATAACATGAACAAAATTACATCTGCTTAACAACAGACATTGAAAAGGATAGGAATAGACAGACCATTTATAACTTTATATATCTAGTTAATAAGACGATGGCAGCTCTGGCTTTCCAGAGAATATTCATTCAGAACTACCTTTATATGGAACTGCAACCTGTTAAATTAATTCCCAGTAAAGCAGCTGTCATTTATTTATTTCTCTGCTGGCTGATTACCTGCCAAATGCTGTCTTCTGTTCTCTAAAAGTAGTTCCTAGCCTTAGGAATGGAACCTGAGAATTTTCCCTTATGAAATTCATTCTGAGTTACTGCTCTGTACTTTTCCATTTGATCAAATCATCTTCTATGCCCTTTGCTTTTTGGTTTGGGAGAGTAAAAGAGAAAGGTTTGTCAGGAAGAGACATTCTCATAATTGGATTAAGGATGCAAGGCCAAGGGTTTACTGTTTTGTTATTAAATAAGTAATTTGGAATGTTCACATGGTATGGTAAAAAAAAATCCAGAATGGCAACTATGGTACAATAGTTCAAACAACATTCTGCCTGTTTTTTTTAAGCATGTCACACATGAAAGCATATTTTGTATTCTCTTCAAATCATTTCTCTCATTACTAACTTGCAACAGATATCCGGGGATTTTAAATTTAGAGAAGCCAACAGTGTTTAGCTGTTTAGTGTTTAGTAAAGTATAACATAAGCCATTTCACACTATAGAGATACTGCTTGGCATGATTAACAAGAGCAGCCTCTTCAATCCTGCAGGCATGGGAAGGGCTTTACAGAATTTTTGAGTTTAATGGTGAATGACAATTTTGTTTTGTATCAAAGTCTTTAGCTCAATAACCTCAGAAAGAACTTACATTTAGAAAAACTGGAATAGCCAGCTGGTCTTTATTTTCTTCTTTGTACAAAGTTTGCCATCCATTATAATGTTGCTGAGAATTTTTTGTGTGACTAGTCTATCAAGAAATAACCTTTAATCATAAGCATGCCTTTTGGAGACACTGCTGAAATACTCTGTTCAAGCAAATTACTCAGCATTGTATCCCTAATTGAAATTTTGACTTTTGCAAACTCTTCCCCTATTTATCATATACTGAGTACTTTGGACCTTTCTAAACCTTATTAATCCTTGATCATCACTCTTTACATAATTAAAAGTACACATTTTGTAGATGAAGAGCTAAGAATAAGAGAAAGTAAATTAATCAAGATTACAGAAAAACTACATCATTTAGATGAGATTTTATCTCAAATCTAGTTTTTTCATTGCCCTTTATTTAATTTAATTTTAACTGTTTGTGCATTTGCTGCAGAAATTATGTGAGAATTACTCAACAAGTAGAATTTTAATATTTGCATAAAACATGTATTCATCCAACTGCAAATGCCTATTGTAAGATTATCTACAATAGTCTTCCTTAAAATAGGATGACTTTCATATCCAACAGCCAGAATGGCTAACAAATGTGTTAAAATGCTAGTGTACTAGTAGGCATTTTATTTACAGGGAAAGGTTAAAATGATATACAAATGTGAAGGGCAATTGAAGCAAAGAGAATTTGAGAAAAGAGTTTCTTACATTTGTCAAAATAGGCCCAAAATAAGTTCAAGATTTATTGCAATGAGAGTAGTCTTTTGCATCAAAACCAAGAGATTGTCTGGAAACTAATTTATTTTGGTCAAATGTATTGTTGACCACAATATTGATCAGTCATGCATATGTGATCCATAAAAGCTTATGTTATCCAGGGAACTCTGCTGTTGAGTTGAAATTCCCACTTCTTAAAAGTTGATGAGAAACACTGCTAGAACATCCAATTTTTTGCAAAATGTAAAATGGAGATATTAGCAGGGGACACAAATTTCAGGTGAAATGTATTCCTTTAAAACTACAAGTAGTCCTTGCTTAACAACTGTCCTGCTTTGTAACTGTTTGAACTTACCATGGCACTGAAAAAGTAGCCTTATAGTCTTTGAACGTATGATTGTTGCAGCATCCCTAGTCAGTTGACTGCAATTTGGGCACTTCATAATAAACAGTCAGAGCATCCCACAGTCATGAAATCACCACTTGTGAGTTTCACAGCCTGCTTCTGATAAGCAAAGTCAATGAGGAAGTAGGCCATCTTAATTACAGATGAATTAATGACCATTGCAGACCTGGTGTTGGAAATCTGATACAGTCACATAAATTTTCACTTAATGACCACATTGATTAGTGATGGAGTTGCCAGTCCAAATTGTCAAGTCTACAATACAGAGTCAAATGAAGACTGTCTGTACAGTTTACAAAAAGGGTTTCCAAAATCTCAACCACAAGATCAAAATAGGAAAGGCACCCAAGAGCAGGATTCTGCCTTTCTCAAATATGTGTTATGTATAAAAGAACAGCACACAGCGACTTACTATTTTAGAAAATGTATATGGCCACCTGTCTTAAACAGCTAATTCTGGGCAGCTAACTAACAATATGTATCAATAAAAAGCCAATAAAATGGTGTAGAATAAAGTTAAGAATATTCTTTATACTGCTTCAGAACAATTCATAAACCAACAGGGATACTGGCTTCCACAAATCCTGAGGAATCAAATCTTCAGTCTACCAGAAGCCCAAAAATGTCATGAGAATATTTACCCAAGAAGCTCTTTCATATCAAGACTTTAAGATGGTCAGTTTAGAATTGTGTCCAGGTGATGTAATTTGGAAATGTTGTTTACCTGGTGTCCTGAACATTTCTAGAATCAGACTGATAAATTTGCATAACATGTAGTGATAGCTATCTTAAGATACTGAAAAACATCATTTGGTTCATTTGTTTTACTGTTTCAGTCTCAAATATTTTTATTTCAGCAATCACAACTTTTTGATCTGGTCAGAAAAGCTTTTTTAAAAACTAACCTTTACTGGCATGCAAATATGATCAAGCTGTGGCTAGCAGCAATTTCCAGGCATGCATACAATTTAAAGTTTCCTATTAATAGGGCGGACCCTGTGTTTGCTTTTTGCAAACAGTTTAACAAACCTGTTTATCCAAGAATATGTTACATAGCCTCCTTGCTAGAGCTAATCTAATCTATGCATATACACCCTAGCATACAATAGTGCAAATTTGTATAAGAATTGTGCAATTGGGTTTTTTCCCAAAAGGAAATAATCTAGGGTAACAAATATGTCTGCTCATGAAGTAGGAAGTATTGTAGAAGAGTTTACAAAGGTGGCTATTAGGAGTCAGATATTTTCTTACTACTAGGTTATGGATCAATATTCCTGTGTGCTTCTCTGTAGAGAGGAAACAGCTGGCTTATCACAATAAACTGTAATATCTTGAATATGCCACAACTGGCTTATTATTTTTAGCAAAATATGTTGCTCAAGCCAATGTCTTCAGGTCTCTCTTTTTTCTTGTAGCTCTGCATAGAAGTGAACATAGTTTTACAAAAAAATTCTGAAGAAAGAATCCTGCTTATTTAATACACCATACTAGCTTTGTTGCTCCAAAGATAAGATAACTTATGAGGTTGCTGTGATAGAAAAAAACATGCAGGAGCAGGTTAAGATTGAATTTTGAATTCTCTTAACATTAAACACCCCCAAAACACTTTAATCTTTTTAATTGTAAAACTGCCAATGGTGGCTAAAAGTATAGTAATACCTTGCCATCAATACACATTTGATTTCATTATTATTGTATATACAGTACACAGGGCAAAGGTGTACAAGTCCTGTGTATCATATATTAGCCAACCCCACATGGCTGTTAGAATTGGGCACTTTTGAACTAAAACAAATCACACCGGGTCAGTAATAATTTGCATGGTAGTTTTTAAGACAATAATCCTGTTTCCATATTATGTTATAGTATTCCAGGAAATTGGGAATCCCAATACAATTTAATAGAAGAAAACAAGTGAAAATGCCAAATTCTAGCCAAGACCTGAAGAACCAATTTGAAATAGTGGTTAAGGCACCAGGTTACAAATTGGGAGGTCATGAGTTCTAGTCCTACCATTGGTATAAAGTCAGCTAGGTGATCTTGGCAAGCCACTTCTGAAATCTTGCCAAGAAAACTGAAGGGGACTTGACTCAGCAGTTGCCAGGAATTAACAACTTAAACACACACACACACACAATATGCATCTGAAGATTCAAGTATGCTGTACATAGGAAAGGATATTGACCTGCCAAATGTTGGCGATAACATGACCAACCTATCCCTGTATTTCCACTAAAAGAAACTGCATAAACATTGTTGTACAGGGCAGAAAAAGAGTGAGGACTTAACCAAACTTGTATTACATACAAAATTGGGAAACTTTCTCTAAAATGTTCATTTTGCATCAGTTTAAATTCCCTATGGGAAACTATTTTGCTACTTCCAAGTGATTCTACATTATGACGTCTAGCCCTTCAATTATCTAACACAGCAATACCTGCTACATATCTATCCTACAGGATTAAGTGATACTTTCCTGCATTATTACAGAGGATCACTGATCTAAATTTTTTAAAATATATTTCTTTGGATCTTTTTATAAGATAACTAAATCCAAGGAAAGATAGATTTTTGTACATTTAATCTGTTGGAAGATGGTCCACTTGCAATTGAAATAAAAACTTGCTTTTATTAATATTCCCTTATTCATAGCCATATTAAATGGCAGATGAATCTTATAAATTGTTTACAATAGACCTGAATCAGCAAAGATACAAAAACATTTAGCATACATGTTAAAGTAGTCTATATTCTGAAAATGTTCTGTCCTTTAGATGAACTTTACTATTCTATGTGAATGAATGCATTTTAACCTGGGTACTGAAATAACCCATGGGGGGAGGTGTAAAAATGCACTGAACTCAGCAAGATTTGTTTACAGAACAGTCAGCCCACAAAAAAACTGACTAACACTAACTAAATGTAGGTTAGATTTAGCTAATTCTTTTGTTTGCCAGTCTAAACATACTATATGAATAACATCTATAACTAGCTATTAGTTTAATTATTAGAGTATATTAATTATATAGAGAAAAGAACTATGCATGTGTCTACAATATACCCTGCATAAATTTATATTGTTCAAAAAAAGCAATTATCCACACACATATGCAAATAAATTAAAACGGTCATGTGATTTGAAAAAGGTATTGGAAATGATTTGTGGTACCCAAAATATTTTAAGATCTTTATCAATCTTCTCTCTATCATACATTGTCTATCAATGATCAAGTTATTCAGATGCTTCAGGTATTTTAGAAAAAAAATTAGATTGCAAAGTTTTAAAAGCTAGCAGATGTGATCAAGTGTTAAGCCATAACAGCCAAGTTCAGCCACCTATTTTCAATAGAAAATTGTTCAGTTAATCATGGAAGGGGACTTGCAATTCTCTATACAGTGAACTCCTAACAGCTCCAAGTAGCTCGTTTGACCAACACTGTGGGAGTTGTAGCTTAGCATCTAAAGAGTCGGAAGTTTCTTATTCAACTTGGGCTATGCTAGCGGAACATTAATAACCTGAATAGATTGTTAAATATGGATTGACCTCAATAAATAGCATTTTGATTTTCCCATTTGATGATAATCAGAACAATCACACCAAAGGTCTCAGTGGGCATCAATTTTTAATAGTTCCTAAGCTGCAGCTGCAGCCCTGGGCACATTTCCTCATGAATTATATCCAAGCATGCATATATTTTTCAATGGTTTCTTAGGTATATGCAAAAGCTAGAATACTTGATGATATTTCAAAGATTTTATTAACCTCAGCTATTTCCCATGTGTCAGAATCTCCCTGTAAAATGTTATCCATTTAACTTTGTCTTTTATCAAGCCACTCAGATACACTTTCTAAAGTTCAGCTTAAGTTTTTGTCCTATATAATTGGTAACTTTTATGCTGACATTAGCTGTTCAACTGGTTATGGCAGCAAAATTAATTAGAGGCAGTTCTGTATCTTAATGAATCTAGTCAGTTTCTGCTTTTGAAGCTTTTTTTAACTTTAAAGCAAGTGATATTTGGATTATTACAGGATTTAGCAGGCTAGTGCATAGTTTTAATTAAAGCAAAGCAAGACTTAATTGCTGCTAATTGGCAAAGACAAAGATAGCACTTATGTCAGAATACATCTGCTAACTAACAAGTAGTGTCAGACTGAGCATGGCAATGTAATGCTAAACCCCCTTTTGCCTACCAAACTTCTGCTTAGCAGTAAACCTATCTATCACTATTATCAGACAGTGCATTCTGAAAATTAATTCAAAACCCCATGAAAATATTCTACCTGCAATAGCTTTTAACATCAGTACATGATAAAATATTTAACTTCTTGACCATTATAGCTCTTACTGTCAAGTAAAAACAACACGTAGAACTTCCTGCATCCTATTAAAAACTTATACTTAGAAAGAAAGGGGGGAAAGGAAATGTATGCTTCAAATAACTTTTATTACCAAATTTTTTAAATATTCAGACCAAAAAGTTGCCAAAAAATAACATAAGGCTTTTTTTTAATGTTTAACATTTTCCATGCTCTTCTGAAATGTTCTTCCCTCAATTGTAATGCTCAAGTAGATATTTACAACAGTGAACATAAAAACCAAACATCCACCAACTAGCATAGATATCTTAATAGTAAGACAAACATTATCTGCAACAAAATGAGCTGACAATGCTTTTCAATAAAGTAGAGAGCAAGATAATACCTCCTCCCTTACACACCCACAGGCTCAATGGGGAAAGAGTAGAGCAGATGGCAATTGCTCATACAGTCAAGTCCATGGTAGCTTAATCTACTTCTTCAATAGTGGGACCACCACCTGGCGCACCAGCACCTGCAGCTCCTGCACCTTGGTACAATTTGGCAATGATGGGGTTACAAAGCTTCTCTAGCTCCTTCTGCTTATGCTCAAATTCTTCCTTCTCAGCCATCTGGTTTCGATCCAGCCAGTTGATCACCTCTTGGCATTTTTCAAGCACCCTCTGTTTGTCTTGCTCACTAATCTTGCCTTTCAGCTTGTCATCCTCCACAGTCTGCTTGATGTTGTATGCATAGGATTCCAGGGCATTTTTGGAAACTACTCGTTCCCGGTTAGCCTCATCCTCTGCCTTGTAACGCTCTGCTTCTTGCACCATGCGGTCAATGTCATCTTTGCTGAGGCGGCCTTTGTCATTAGTTATTGTAATCTTGTTCTCTTTTCCTGTGCTCTTGTCCACTGCAGTAACATTGAGGATACCATTTGCATCTATGTCAAATGTCACCTCAATTTGGGGCACACCACGAGGTGCAGGTGGAATACCCGTCAGGTCAAATTTACCCAGCAGATTGTTGTCTTTGGTCATGGCTCTCTCACCCTCATACACTTGTACCAGCACACTACTCTGGTTGTCTGAATAGGTAGTGAAGGTCTGGGTTTGCTTGGTGGGAATAGTTGTGTTGCGCTTGATTAAGGCAGTCATCACACCACCAGCAGTCTCAATACCTAGAGAAAGTGGTGCTACATCAAGCAGCAGGAGATCTTGCACATTTTCTGATTTGTCACCCATCAGAATAGCAGCCTGCACAGCAGCACCATATGCCACAGCTTCATCGGGATTTATGCTTTTGTTAAGCTCTTTTCCATTAAAGAAGTCTTGGAGCAGCTTTTGGATCTTGGGAATACGAGTTGAGCCACCAACCAGAACAATTTCATTAATCTGTCCTTTGTCTAGCTTAGCATCACGAAGAGCCTTTTCCACAGGTTCAAGAGTACCACGGAAGAGATCAGCATTGAGCTCCTCAAAACGAGCACGGGTAATGGATGTATAGAAATCAATGCCATCAAATAATGAGTCAATTTCAATAGAAGCCTGGGTGGATGAGCTGAGGGTACGTTTGGCTCTCTCACAGGCTGTGCGGAGCCGTCGAACTGCTCGCTTGTTGCCAGCAATGTCACGCTTATGCTTGCGCTTGAATTCCTCCACAAAGTGACTCACCATGCGATTGTCAAAGTCCTCCCCACCCAAGTGGGTATCCCCAGCAGTTGATTTCACTTCAAAGATGCCATCTTCGATGGTCAAAATGGAAACATCAAATGTGCCACCACCCAAGTCAAAGATCAGCACGTTCTTCTCACCTGCTCTGCTCCCTTTTTTATCCAAACCATAGGCAATGGCAGCAGCCGTGGGCTCATTAATGATGCGCAATACGTTGAGACCTGTAATGGTACCTGCATCTTTGGTGGCTTGGCGTTGGGAGTCATTGAAGTATGCAGGCACAGTAATTACAGCACTCTGGACTTTGCAACCCAGGTAAGCCTCGGCTATTTCTTTCATTTTGGTCAATACCATAGAGGAAATTTCTTCAGGAAAGAAGGACTTGGTCTCAGCTTTGTATTCGACTTGCACCTTGGGCTTCCCAGCTTCACTCACCACACGGAAAGGCCAGTGCTTCATATCGGACTGCACCGTAGGGTCATCAAATTTGCGGCCAATGAGACGCTTGGCATCAAAAATAGTGTTGTTGGGATTCATAGCCACTTGATTCTTGGCTGCATCTCCGATGAGGCGTTCAGTGTCCGTAAAGGCAACATAGCTCGGTGTAGTGCGGTTGCCTTGGTCGTTGGCGATAATCTCCACTTTCCCGTGCTGGAAAACTCCGACGCAGGAGTATGTGGTGCCCAAGTCAATGCCTATGGCAGGCGCTTTGCCCGACATGGTTGCAGGAACGCGATCAAGATATCCCTCTAAAACTTCGAGGATTAAAAAAATGAAAGTTTTCAGGAGCCGGCCGTTAGACGTCAACAACGGACAACCTTAGCGATCTGCCGTTGCGTTCGCCTCAGCTTTCTTTTATACTCGTAGTGAACCGGCTTCTGGAATCTGCCAGAAGCCAATTGCCCAATCACGTCATTCTTCACCGATCTCCAACCAATCCCTTTGGTTAGCAAGGTATGTCCTTGCCCCTTCTGCCGTCACAGTTAGAAATTTCCAGAGGACGCGCGCTCCGACTAGGAGGATTGATGTCACCAGCGACCAATAAAGCTTCGAGACGCTCTCCTTGGGCGGTCTTGAACCGCCTTGTGGGCGGCCGTTACGCCCTTCCCTTCAGTGACTCGAGTGGTTAAACTCGTTTTGTATGTTTAAAGTTGCTTTCGGGGTTCAGCCCTTCCCTTCGCTTCTAGCGGCGCCGGGAAGATTCGGGGCGCGCACGGGGGGGAGGGGGCAATGTCTGCCGACTGCAGCAGGAAAGGGACCGTTGAGGGAAAAAATGTTCTCTGAGGAAAAAATAAACTCCCTAACGGGAAAATGACAACTATCGCAAACTGTCATCTTTACGCAAAGCAAACTTGAGCCATCATGGGCAGGACCCTGGGCACCCCGGGCCCGGCCGCACCATTGCTTCTGAGCATCTCCTGCGGGGGGGGGGGGGGGGGGGGGGGGGGGGGGGGGGGGGGGGGGGGGGGGGGGGGGGGGGGGGGGGGGGGGTGG
>JANHFT010003540.1:54013-79423 GCA_032467955.1 Pseudoxenodon macrops
ACCTGAAGATGACGAATGAGATTTTGTCGAAACGTCGCCAAGATACCCTCAATCTTACATGGGAAAAGACCCGAATACGCCAAGACTTGCTTACCTATACCCGTGAAAACCTACGAAAACATATATATGTATGTATGTATGTATGTATGTATGTATGTATGTATGTATGTATGTATGTATATATGATAGATAGATAGATAGATAGATAGATAGATAGATAGATAGATAGATAGATAGATAGATAGATAAAGATATAGAGATTGATATTGATATTGATATATAAAACTATATTTTATTTAGTCTATAACAGATTCCGGGAGTTTTATTGTTTTATGAATTCCTCAGAGAGAAATCAGTGATGGATATCAAGTTTTCAGGAAACTTATTAACCAATATCTGGGTAACCTTGGTACAGGTATTCTATGCCACCTAGGATTTGGTCTTATCAGGTTATCTTATCTTAAACGTATCAAGTGTTCATTGTAAAGTTTGCAAAAAATAGTATATGAATCAGAGAACATAAGTATGAATACAGATCTGTTATCAAAACAAGGGACAAATAGAAACTGGGCCTCCTGCTCAAAAAGTGGCAGTTGAGAAGTCCATTACAGTATATGGGACAAGCAAGAAAAGGAAGCCCCAAAGGATCTGAAATACTGATTTTATAAATAGGGTTTATTCTTCAGACATAGTAGTCACTGGAATTCTTTTGTCATGTCTTCCAATATTTTCTTCAATAAAAACTACTTATCAGAATATCTTGGATTCTTGGGGGCTTGCCTAATTGCTTCCAATCCTATCTGTAGGTTGAAGCTTGACACAGCATTAAAGAGGCTAACCATTTATGGAGTGAAATATTAAAAAAATAAGAAAAGACCTTGGCAGCAACTACATCAACAGTTATTTAATGTTTTTCTATTAGACAAACTTATTATTGCTTGTTAATGTCTTTATCTTAAATTGCAGTTAATATTACATAGGCTGCTTGAAACGTCAAAGAAACAAACAAAAACCCCAAGCTTCATTCTTTTGTCTGTGGCCTTATGCTAGATCCCTTAGGACAAATCCTGCTATGTATTAGTATTATATGGCACTGATTCAACCAGAATCAGCTGGTTGCTTTTAATGTGTGGCGGCTGCTTTTAATGTGAAGCACAACTTTCAAGACTAACCCTTTGCTTAGGCAGAAATCCAAATTAAAGCATAACAGGCAAATGGTTGTCTAACAAAGGAGAACCTACCATCTCTCATAATTCCACTAACAAACTCCTCTTACTATTAAGTTTTATAATATTCCATTAGATTCTGCTACCAAATATTTTACAGACTATGTGATGAGATCTATCATAAGCTTGACAATTCCCTCCCATCTTGTCACTGTAGGCAGTCTACACTGATATTTATCGTTTAAGCATCTTATTAACAGTGCATGGTTACTTTTTTCAGTTTAACATAGATACTTTATATACCATCTCCAGTGTTTTCTCCACTGCCATAAGGAAATATACCAGCTGGACAGCCACCTAGTCACCAGTTTTGGGTAACTGATCCCTTCTGGATAGTAGTTGTAGAAATCTTTCCAGAATTGTGGATTATGTTAAACATCCATTGGATAGTCTCCTGGATCTGGAATTGGATTTGGCTGTGCTGTTCTGTGGAGAGGACTATGGCAGTCTTGTCTGGTTATTAGGGAGGAATTTGATCTGACTATGCCAGTTGAAGCAGATAGGAACCTTGGAATATTAAAAATTTGCACCCTGTGTTAGATCTCCTTCCTTCCTGGTTAGTTACAGCCTCTCAGGAGCTGACATATACCTGGGTTCAAGGGATAGTAGATTCTTTGAGGGCAGAGCCTGCTCCATCTGCTGACAGTTGCACCTGGTTTAAAATGCAATGGCCTGGTTCCAGAATGGGATATCTGACCATGCACTTAGGACTGGGGTGACATGATGCAGTGTTCCAATATCTAAGAGATTGCTACAAAGAAGAGGGGGTAAACCAGTGGTGGAATTCAATTTTTTTTACTATTGTGGGCATGGCTTGGTGGGCATGGCAGGGGCAGAATATTGCAACTCTCCATTCCCATCCCACTCCAGGGGAAGGATATTGCAAAATCTCCATTCCCACCCCAGTCTGAGGCCAGCCAGAGGTGGTATTTGCCGGTTCTCCAAACTACTCAAAATGTCCGTTACCGGTTCTCCAGAACCTGATGAATTGCACCCCTGGGGTAAACCTATTCTCCAAAGCATTTGAAAGCAGGACATGTAGCAATGGATGGAAACTAATCAAGGAGAGACCAACAAGTGGAATGGCTTGCTTTCAGAAGTTGTGGGTGCTTTATCACTGAAGGCTTTTAAGAAACTGGACAGCCATTTGTCAGAAATGGTAATCTCTTGGCTTGAGCAGGGGGTTGGACTATGAGACTTCCACATTCCCTTCCTACTATGTGTTTCTGTATTCTATGCTGAAGCAACTGCAGTGGCTATTTATCAATCAGCGGCGCTGATGTTTTATCTTTAGTATATAAATACTGTAACTCTGCAATGCGTTGAAGATGCTTCAAGGAAAATGAGGATATCTTTAAAATATATATTTTCCTAGGAAGAAAATGAAACAGGCTGCATGATGCTCTTACAGAATTTTGATATAGAGTATTCTGAAAGCTTCCCCATTAATTTCTGAAAGAAATCTTTACGATTCACATGAAGTGTACAATCCAAGATCCAGCTTTTACTACCAGAGTCATTTAGAAGTAGGCATACACATGACTTGTAAACTAACACAATTATTTGGAAGAATATACACTGAACTCAGATGATTTATTTTGAATAAAATTGAAGACTTCCATGACCCTGTAATTTAGTGATTACATGTAAACCATCATGTAGTTTTGTTTAGCAACAATATAGAAAAGATTTGCCATTTCCTTTCAAGATATTTTTATGCTTTCTAGTCTAGCCTACAGCCTTTGGATTTCCTAGTGATCTCATCCAAGAAGTAACCAGATGCAAACCTGTTTAATTTTCTTCAAAATCAGGAGCTAGAACATTTTTGAATAATGAATAAAACTATGTACTGTATAAAGAGCTGCTTAGTACATTGCAAAAAGTGTAGATGTTTGTCACATATGAGCCAACACAGCATATTCCTGAAGTTCAGTTATATACATTGATTGCAGGCCTATTTCTTTCTAAACTAGTTTCTACATCAGGCACACCAGCTCATTTTTTTTACATTTGATGCAATAGCAGCATAACTAGAGCAAACTGTAACAAAAATGTGCATAAATACTGGAAGCAGTGCAATGGTACAGGATTCTTTGGTAGATTGCAACAGGCATTGGCAATGTAGCAGAGAATCTTCCCTGGCTCCCAACACTCATACATACACACAATACATACGAGAGGTGGGTTCCTACCGGTTCTAATTGGTTCTATAGAACCATTAGTAACTTGGCGACATCACCAAGCTGGTTCCTTCAGTGTCTCTGTGGGTGCCATTTTGAATTTTGCTTCTGCACAGAAGCTATTTTTTTGCTTCTGCGCATGTGCAGAACATATTCTTTGATTGCTGTGCACATGCATGTGTGAAGCGCGACCCTGAGCAAACCAGCAGCAAAACAATTTACAACCCACCCGATACATAAATACCAACCAACCCCCTACACTTGCACTTTGGTTCTGCTTACCTGCCCTTTCTTTTACATGGAAGGGACATGGAGTAATTGCACCAGTCCTGCCAAAGATGGAGCAGGAATGGTTTTCTTCTCTTATTGGACTAAAAATGGGATGAAAATCCAGAATTCTTTTTTCTTACAGCACGACTTTTATTGCTGCCTATGATGGCTCTGTGTTTCTTTGCAACTGTATCATCCCATATATTCATTTGCCTTGAGCTTATGTATGTCCCCCAAAGCATGTAGACTTATATCATTGGGCCCAAAAGAGTGCCTATCCCTGGAAAAGTGATACAACCAAAAGGTTTTCGCCTCAAACACCTCATGGGAATTGTGCCTATTGTAGAGACCTGGATTCTACAGTCTTTGCTGACGATAAAAATGGGTTGGGTGGAGAAAACCACATCCTGCTCAGTAGGAGGATCTGGATGCGTTGGTGTTGAAGGAATATAACAGTCAAATGATAGGAAGGACTGGTAATCTATTCTTATACCATAGTTTAGCAGTTAACTAACAGGTGTAGGACCGTTAATCCTTGTAGCCTGGAAAAGGGAGCATTTTGGAATTATATGGTTCTTGCCTTTAAAAAAAAAAAGGTAAATTATAAAGATTTTTTTTAATGTTCAGGATGATTCAGACAGTTGTTTTCATTTTTCATTTAAGACATACAGCTTATTCCTCAGTAATATAGTCCAGAATTTAGGCTACAAAATAATCATTCTGCTGCTTTCAATTTAAGGAACTTAATGCTTAAGAAACTATAGTGTAAACAGCAAGCACTAGGAAGGTTAAGCCAATCCATGGTACTCCAAATGCTGGACTACAATTCTCCGTATTTTTAGTATTACCGTAGCATATTGGCTAATGTGGAATTGTCCTTCAGCAACATCTGGAATCCCACAGGCTATCTCTAAACTAGGGAGTTTTTAGCTTTAAAAAGTGAAGCTACAGAAGAGGGAGGATCCCTATCCCCATGACAAGAGTAATTCAATCACCCTTAGTTTCTAAGTGAATACAGGGAAAAAGGCGGGCACTGTAGAAAAAAGGAAAATGCATAGTTGCTTCTCTAAGAAACCAAAGCAGCATCAATACTTCCTTCTAACATGAAATTTACAGAATCATTTTTCAACGTTGACAAGCACTGCAGACTGACATTTCAATTATTGCTGTCCAATGCCCATCCCCAGTAAACAATTTAAACCAACTTCCAATTCTGGAGTTTCCAGAACTGGAAAGGATTGAAGAAGTAGGAAAGCCCCTAAAATGTATACAGATAAGAGAATCCTTGACACAAGCATCTCATTTCTTTTCAGATTGTTGTCTGCTTTTCTTTGTACTGTCTTTTGTTGTATCTATTCCAAGTCTCCAAAAACTTGCTTCAAAAGATTGCTGAGTAGGACAAACACAAGCTTCATGGAGAAGGTGCACATTAATCTAGCACCTCAGAATAGTCCTTGTTAATTAAAAAGAATTAATATTGTGCTACTTAGGAATAAAATAGATTGCTGTCTAGACTACTAGGTAAAGCCAAGTAGAAAAAAAGAAAACATGACATTAAAAAAAAAACTGTATTTACATGAGGATAAACATGATTCCAAGTTGCATATTTTCCCATTAAACTGAATTGATGTATATCTACTTTTTATTTCAAATTCACTTGGGGCCCACCCTAAAATATCTGGAAGGCAAAAGGTTGCTTGCTTTTGGTTTAGGTTCTATTCCAGATATTTTATGAAGTATCTTATAGGCACATTTATGGGAACTTCACATATTTTCAGCTGCAGCACATCTTTAGAGCAGATTACAACAGTGTAAAATTATACAGGAAATACAAATATGTAAAATGATTCTGAAGTCTGGAACTCATCTGCAGTCCTCCTCATTTCATCTCAAGATACCATTGCAGAAGTAACAAAACACACTCATTATGCTGGGTACATGAAATGCAAACAACAGGATATCAAAGATAACCTTATATTCTTATAACAGAGCAAAAAACCTCCTGAAACTCAGTATGTCTATGAATTTCTATATACCTAAATATGGTGGATTCTGTTGTAGATAGTATCCAGTAATTATTTCTTGGCGTTAAGGCTATCCTTACATATTTTAAAATCTATGTAATTTAAATTGTTCACAAGAAAAAAATAAAACACACATAGAAATATAAAAGAAGGCATCCTATGTTGATGGAATTGAGAAGCTGTTTAATAGAAGCTAGTGACTAGGGTAATACTAAAGCGTGCTTTTAAAACTTGAGGGTTTAAAAATAATAGCAGGAATACTCTGGCGGGGAAAAAAACCAACAAAAGGTTAACATGAGACAAAAATAAAAATGCAATGATGAAACATTAGGTACTGCTTATGCTATGTACTGTAGTTTAAGACCCTATAATGAAGATAAAAACAGACATTTAAAAACCGGCTGATCAATTTTTTTATGCACTACTGTTTGTTTTGCTTTGGTGTTCCATTTGCTTTTGTTCTAGGTCTTGTCAAACAAGCATTACGTGGTCATGTTCGTTTCAAATGCTTAGCATTATAATGAGATCGCATATCTTTTCTCAGATTAAATTTGGCTCCACAAACCCCACATGTGTACAGATGAACATCCATGTGCTGTTCAAGTTGTTCGTTATTTGGAAAAATCTGGAAACAGACTTGACAAATTGTCTCTCCAGGTGACAGATGGGATATCATATGCCGGACATGATCATGTTTTCGGAAGTTCCCTTGGTCACAAATGGAGCAGATATACCTGGCCATGCCTTTGTGCATGTCGTTATGAAGGCGCAGCTGACGCTCTCGTAAAAACTGCTTCCCACATGTCTGACAAACAAATTGTTTTTCCTTGGTGTGCACAGTATAATGTTCTCGCAAATGACAACGCTGATAGAACCCTTTCCCACAAAGATTACAGAAATGCTTGCGTCGGTGATCCCTTTCGTTCTCTTCCATAATTGCATTCTTAAACAGATCTTGGTCCAAACAACTGGACATATGTTCAACTACCAAATTCTCTGTTTCAAAACGTAATCCACAATTAGGACATCGGAAAGGGCATGCCGAATCCCTGTACAGTTGTTTTTTGGGGAGTGTGTTCATCTGAAAATGGCTGTCTCCAAACTCATCTAACATGTCTACGTACATTTCTTGATTTTCAGATTGTTCTTCAGGACTCTCTTCCAAATCAATTTTCTCTTCCACGTTCCTCAAACCATTGGTGGTTAAGTCTTGTGGCTCTCCACAAGTCTGTGCATGATCCTGTAACTGCCGTCCTTTTACTAATATTTGGCCACATTTCCCACAGGCACATATATTTTCTATGTGTTTGGATAAGTAATGAGAAGACAAATCTTCTTCCGTGATTGTCAGACCACACAATTCACAAGATGCATTTTCCGTCACCTCCTTGACTTTATTTGCACTGACTTTATTTGCAAGGACTCTGGTACTTTTAATATATTTCCTAGCCTGCTCATCAATAAGCAGGTGGGGTTTTAAAAGAGCCTTTCTAACACTTCTATTTTCACTGACATCTTCCTCAATGTAGTATCTATAAACAGGTTCATCATCATCTAGCTCTTCATTATCCGTGGAATCATTGCCATTTGTTACTTTAACAATATTAAACTCCTTCAGGTCACCTGTAGGGTTATCATCTGGTTCCATTTTGACGATAATCCTTTTCCTTTCTGTGGCTCTACTTCGCTCTTCATTTAATGGTTCTGATGAGGCACCCCTGCTTTTCCCACTTGTTATATTTGATGTTGTGGATGAAGAACTCTCAGCAGATTGGTTTGCACTTGCTTGATATTTCTCCAATTGGGAAACTGACATTTTAGAAGGAGAGTCCCTTTCACTGCTGTCCTTCTCAGACTCCAAATACCTGGGG
The DNA here is from genome assembly GCA_032467955.1 of Pseudoxenodon macrops. Taxonomy (NCBI): domain Eukaryota; kingdom Metazoa; phylum Chordata; class Lepidosauria; order Squamata; family Pseudoxenodontidae; genus Pseudoxenodon; species Pseudoxenodon macrops. The sequence goes on from JANHFT010003540.1 coordinate 61,585, forward strand.
TTCTGATAAGAATGCCTATTAGTACATGACATGATGTGCTCATCTAACAGCCTCTCACAGCTGAAACTGAAGCCACAGCCATCACAGGTAAAACTTCTTCCAAAACGTCGTGAATTGGGCACTCTGTCTTTGGCACCTGAGAGTTTTGACACAGTGGTCCTTTTACAATTCTCCATAGATTGCTCAGAGAAACTGTTTAATTGCAAAGCTTCATCGTCAACCTCTCTGCTTTGGGAAGTACTCACAGTAGAACTTGGTGGCTCTGCACCCCACTTGTTTGCTTCGCTTCTGTTTTTAGCCAATGTATCTTCATACATCCGAACACCAAAAATCATTTTGCTGTTTTGAGTGCTGGAAGCAGAAGAAGAGCACTGTAAACCAGAGGAGTTTGTATCTTGTATATCTTCCAGACATTCTGGCACATTGTAGAGCTGTAGGGAGTTCATGGCGACTTTAAATTGCTCAAAGTTAGCTGGGGCTGTCATGATTTTCCCTAAATACATAAACTGTAAAATGAGATCAAAGCACTCAGCTGTAATCTTCATGTTGCTGAGGTTCAACTGTGCTGTGCTTTGCTGCTGGCTCATGAAAAACATCCTGAAATAAGAACTGCAAGCAGCCAGGACAGCCTTATGCGCCTGGAAGTAGATATCATCAATCGCAATACAGCAATCACAGAGAAATCCCCATTCTCTTTGGTTGTTCAGTTGTTGAAGGACATAATTGCTATGGCTAGTCCTTGCCATCTTGTGCTTGAACCACAACCTGTGCCAATAGAAAGGGAGAAAAGGACAAGTATTAGTTATGTTTAGAGAACAGACATAATCAAATTCCATCATGCATCATATGGCCCTAACTATTTACCACATTGCCAGAGATGACAACAAACAGAAGGATCCTCCATTTTGAATTTCAGTCTAGAAGACCTTTAGGAATATGGCTTGGAAGAATCCTTTGATTTCTCATTCAAAGTAAGATCATTAAGAATGAAATAAGATTGCAATCCTACTATGTTTATGTAGAATCCAGCTACACATTATATTTTACATTATGATGTTACTCTCAGGGTTCCAAGTAATACACCCATAGCAAACAGAACTCTGAGGCAAGCAGTTTCCTCAAAGAACACATTTATTGGATGTATCATATTGGCACAAGCTGGTGAAAACTGACTCTAAAGGTTCCCACGGTTTTCACCTAATTAAAAGCAAAAGTTTCCCCCCTTTTCCCAAACAATCAGTCACAGGGTCCAATCAAGGTGCTGTCCGGTTGCTTGGAATCTTCACTCCTCCTCTCTTTAGCCACCTGTGAAAATGTCCTTGGTTCACAGGGGAAACTATTTTGTTTTGGCTACAGCTATCTCTAGTGCCCCCTCCCTATCCCTCAGCACCTTTGTGGCAGCACTGAAGCCTCCAAGATGGCCTCTGTCAGGCTAGCTTCAGAGTTGATAGTTACCTACTTTGAGTAATGAAACATCTGCCAGAAAACAACCAAGCTCAGAGAGCATAAAGGACTCCTCATTTCAACCCTGAGCTTCAAGTATTCTCCTTTATTGTAACTTCACATTATATTGACACCATGTAAAAAGTAACCATGCATAGGTGTACATTTTGCTTCTTGAGAATTTCCTGAGAGACTGATTAAGAAAGCTGGAAGAGATTTCAGAAAACTAGAAATATATACTTGGGGTCTCAAATATTTTCAATTGTATTCCTTCCTGTGTTTTTTTTCCTTTAGCAACTAATTTTCATAGGCATGGGGGAAGGATGCCAAGTAAGATTACACAATAAGCAGAGAGATAAGAGAGTCTTATCTAGAAGAAGAAACTGATACTGCAACTTTCCCTTCAATTTTCTGATTTTTTCTGCCTCTACAGAAAGCCTTCAGATCTATAGTAACAAAGTTTAGATTCAAATTTAAGTTAAACATATAGACAGCTCTCATTTCCAAAGAAATATATGCAGAATAAATTATGCTGTATTATTTACAAAAGTAAGAAGGCCAAGGGCTCCTGATCATGGAAAAGGCACAAATGTATATAAGACATTTTGGCCGCAGCTGCCATCTGCAGGAGCTGAGAGTCCAAGAAGATCCCAGATTGAGCACCAGTCTTGAATGGAGAAGTATAACTTCATCCAAACTAAAAATGGAATATCCCCAGATCTGTGGGACCTTAAAATCCATACTCTGAACTCAGTAAGATTAAGTTGGAGTTAGTTTCATCCTACAAGACTTGCACAACGTATCTCAAGGTCAATGGGTAGCGTATGAATGATACTGAATCTCAAACCAACAGATGAACTCATCTAGCAGTTTCATGCAAATTTTACATAGTTGGAGAATGTCAAACCCTGTGGCAACACACACTGGAAAGACTGAGGAGCAATCTCTCCTCATTTCCCTACCCCTTCAGCATCAACTACAACTGGCCATTGAGGAAAGAGAACCACTATAAAACAATGAATCCTAACCACCACCACCCAAAATAATCCCCAAATCTTGCAACTAGTCTAAAAGGATACCATGGTCAAAAGCCACTGAGGAACAGAAAGACAGAAGCACCACCCCATTGCAGCTCTGTCAAAGGTCATAAAAAATGTGAGATGCTACCTCTGTATTAAATCCTTAAAAGTTCTTCCAAAATGGTTTATAAGCAACATAAACTGCGATACATAAATGTATTACTTAAAAATAAGCACACAAAAAAAAGCCTTCCAGAATCTTTTCCTTAGGGCAATGTTAAGTGATGTTTAACTGAGCAGTCTTGAAAAGGTTATTTAATTTCTCAATTTTGAGATTTGCTACACAATTAACACTGATGGACTGCTGGTTCTAATTAAACAAGCTTTCCCTAAATTAAGTTTGTATTTAAGATTGGAATTCAAATCATGCTGACTGAGGTCGATAGTAATTGTAGCCAAAACATTTCTATGGGTTCAAAATGGAGACGTTGCAATAGGCAATAATGAATTCTTTATCAGGGTCAGTGCATATCAGGTCTTGCAATCTCTAAGCACAGGAAAAACATTTTAGTTTGTTTTTCCAATCTCCTCAGCTTTTCCCTCCCACCCTCTTTCTCCTCTCTTCCCATAATTGACTTCTCCATCCCTTCTGTCTTGAGTTATTTATAATTAGTGTTATATAACCCTGATAACATAAAGTATTTGTTGTCCTTAGAACAGACTTTGTATTCCTTTGGTTGGACAATTCATATCATACTAAACGTGTGTTTGTGTGTCTGCATCTCCTCTCTCCAAAAATCAAATGCTTGTGTGTGCATGTACGTTGTCACACAGAAAGAGAGCGGGTGTGGTATAGTATAGTATAGTATACTGTAATGTATTAACCCATTTTTGCAATTGAGTTGCAATGTTTTTAATGTCAGCATTGGGGGTTGCAGAGAATATGGCTGAGTTACAATGAATTATAATGATGTCACAAAAAGCGAAGAAGCAGACATTTTAGGGTTGGGGTTTTTATTTTGCTTTTTATTTATTCTTACTTTTAGAGTATTGGGGTTTCAAAGGTTTAGGGATATATATGAAGCTACTGATGTTTTAATATATCTGTTTACAAATTTTGCTTAAAGATATAATGTGCCATTATAAATTGGTGACAATATTGGAAAGCCACACAAACAAAAAATAGGCTATATGTGGCCCATAGTGTTGTACCTATGATTTAATACAGTCAATATACATGTGGTACTAATTATAGTTTGCCCTAAAAAGTGGGGGAAATTAATTTTATTAGTAGATGAAAAGAAGAGTAGTATACAGATCTATGGATGCCCTCAGTCAGAATGAGAACTGGAACATTCCTTCTTTACTAAGGATACCCTTTACTGACTTTTATATTTCCTTTGCTCTACTACTGGCAAAGCAATTCAAGAAATTCCTTATAGCGATTGCAATATGTGGCCAAGGCTCTGTCTTCATAATCTCCAAAACAGGCTCTGCCTTCATAATCTCCAAAACAGCCAGGCTTATGGCCATGACTACATACTGATAACACACCAGTTTCTGACAGGGACAGAGAACTGGCTTGTTACAAAATGGGACTGAGGAAGAACTTGATAAATAGCATGGTATTAATTCAAAGTATTTAACAGTCCATGTTTGATATTTATAATGCACTGAGATACAGTTATGACATTCTCACAAGTCACATAGCTTAATAAAGAAAAAGCAATGTGTCTTCCTGAATAGCTGCTGTTGTCATCATCATCATTACATTTAAAGTTATAGGGTAGCTTTCCCCAGCCTGTTTGTTCCCCAAGTGTGTGAACTTCAACTACCAAAATTCTCAGCAATGGCTATATTGGTAAATGAATTCTTGGAAGAGTTTCACATATTTAGAGGATATCTCATTGGGGAAAGGCTGACCTACAAGTACCATGTGAGTCCAGAATCAGGGCAGAATGTGGTTGAAGTAAAGCACCACTGACTTCATAATCTTCAAGATGAATATGAAAAACCAATGATCAGATTTGCCAACAATTTTAAAGAAATCACTGGCAATGAGATAGAGGGAACTGAGATAAAATCAATCAATCTCAGCTGTTATATGGTGCCTATCTTTTTTCTCCAATGCGTCTTATAGCAGAGCAGAAAAGAGAGAAATATGCATTTTGATGTTGAAAATATTACAGTGGGAGTAGTTTCAAACATCCTACCTTCAATGCCACTGCCTAACTCCAATTCCACTTGCCTTCTGTGTCTGCTTTTGCTCTGCAATAAACCATGGTGGCTACAATTACAGATACATCATCATGTCTTTATTGGCTCTTAGCTATTTACTGCAGCAGTTCAGCTTGGACTGCTTGTCTATCCCACAGCACATTACATTTACACAAGACAACAATTTTAATAGAAGAAAATTCATAGCTTCCTAAAATTGCACAGGGGACAAGAGATACTTTGTCCTGCAAAAAGAGACCAGGTAGGATTCAATGAATCACTTAATAAAATATTCTGAGCAAGCAACCTATCCTGTTCCTGCAGCTCTGTCTCATCTGATCTGCTCTCTAAACTTTGTTATCATCTTTGTAGGTCTCTTCTGCACTTCTTCCAGTCTGTCAACATCCTTTTAAGGAATGGGTGGGGAAGAGCTGTGATATTTTATCTGAGGCTTCTGTTAATGCATACATACAAAATTTTAAATTAATGGCAAGAAAGAAAACTCTCTGAAATAGTGGATTTCCACAAAGATCCCCATCTTTCCTATTTCCCCTTCTGCGTCAATTGCTTAAGCAGCAGCAGCAGTATTTTCAGTTCATATACTTCTGGTGACATCATAGACTATAGTTTGCCAAGAATTCAGTGGAGGAGAAATGGACAAAGACACACATGCTCTATGTGGTAAGGAAGTCACAAAGAAAAATAAATTCTCTCTCTGAGAAATAATGCAGAGATATAGGACTGGTCTTTCTTTGTGTTACTTCTTTATCAGCAATGTGGTTTTGTGATGGCTTTCCTCATCTCCTTCATCCTCCTATAACAATTCATGCAAGAAATCATTAAAAAAAAAATCTGATCAGAATATTTGCAGTTACTTAATTGTGACAACTCTGGATGGCTTATTGTGCTACCTTGGCACTGAAAATATTTCCTAGGCTTCAGTATCCCACAAACCTACATATACCAACTAGAAGTCAAATGATCTAACTTTTTATGAGAAATTAAGTCTAAAGAAATATTGAAAAAAGATAGTGAATTTTAATGACCAAAGTAGAGAGGATACAAGTTTTTAATGCTTCAGTTCTTAAATTTCTGATAGTTCAGCATCTGGTCTTAGTTTAATGCTAAGGCACACTAAACTATTAAAGGGCAGCAACCAAGACTTAATACTACTATTGGTTACTTTCCAAATATCAACATATGGTTTACTTTTTCCATTATTCTATCTACTAAACAAGCTTTCTCATGACAATAAATATTCAAATCAGAATTAACTTTTGGAATATTAATTCACTGTTGACAAACTACTTATTTAAGTTAAGCAGCTGATGAAATATGAGTGGAAGGTCAGATACAGTGGTTATTTTAGAACAGTTGGATATTGTATGTAAGGTATATTTTTCAGTGACTAGATATATCTCTGACCACTGTGTATCAATGGCTGAGGAAGAGCAACAACGGAAACCCAAAAGCTTGTTATCTTCTGAAATGTGACATTGCATGATTGTGAATTCTGGTTATTTCATAAGGGCCCTATGTTTTGCAGACAATTCTGTTATTCTCTAGATGAGTGGTCCTGCAGATGTTAATTGGCAACTCCCAGGATCCCTCATCATTGGCTATATCACCTTATTGGAATTTCAAAGTTTCAAAGCCCTTAGACGGTCACACATTCATCTCTGTTCTATTTAGATTTGATGGCTAATGGAGGTTAAAAGTCACCTGGACCACAAGATGGGCAGCAAATAAATCTGATAAGCTAGATAGATAATGCAAGAATGAGTGCAAGAATGCAAGAAAGACATTTTCTGTCAAAAATACATATAACAGATTAATATTTATATCTAAGAAAACAGCACCGGCAAATCCAGTAAAGGATCTAAGATTATACAATGTCTATAAACAATGCGCTAGAAAACTAAATACTGTACAGGTATCTATTTTGGAAATCAGAAGTAAAAACTAATCAAATAAATATATTAATACTAATGTAATTCAAACAGAGATTGTCACAGCTTTCTAAGGAATTCTTTTCAATCCAAAGGAGGTCATTTAAACAAGGTCAAAATCATTGGATACATAGATTTTGGGCTCTGAGCTAACTTGAAAGAATACCACCAATAAAAAAATAAATGAGATTGCTTCACAGTAGCTGCCAATCATTTAATAATTGTGGATCATAATGTTTATCATGGATTATAATTTAGTACAGTATTTGAGTCCAACTAATTGTGATTTATTCATTAACCCATAGGTAAGTTAACAGTGTGTGAAGTGTGTAGGTAAAGCAAGGGTATCTGTCCTTGCAGATTTGTAACTTTTCACTAGACCTGCATCAACTTTTTCCGTTAGAATTGTCAGAAATTCTTGAAACCATGTAAATTGCTACTGAACTAAGGTTCCTTCCTAGTCATGTTTTATGGTTACCATATAACCAAGTATTTTCTATCTGCAATGAATGTTTAGATTTCCATAAAAATTCAAATACTGCGCAAACTAAGGGATATGTATTTTAAAATATACATTTGTCAGCTTTTTAAGATCAGGAAACAAAACTACAGAACTGAAGCACTGCTTTATTCTTGCAGGGTATAATTTCACATTTTTGGAAGCCTGGGTTTTTTCTTTCACCCCATTCTAATATCAAGGCCATCAAAGCAGGGAAATCCTTGAGGGTTTTTTCTCCCCCACTGCCTCCTGAGCTGTTGCATACTTCAAGGCTATCATCACATTCCTCTACATTTGAACTCTGTACAGGAGTGATGTGTATACGTAGGGCAACCTTGCCAAATGTTAGCATTGTGTTTTTCTTCAGCTCCTCAGTTTTTGAAGACTTGAAATGATTGAAACGTTTCTAAGTTTCATTTCCAGAGAAAAACTTCATCCAGTATTGAAGATCCAACAACCGGGGAAGGAGGATATTCTCCATGAAATGATGCCAAGATTTCATTTAAATTCAAAGGCAATTAAAAAACTAAAGCAGTTTCAAAATATATCCGAGTGGAGGAAAAAGTACTCAATACGAAGAACACAAAAGTTTAACCCGCTACTATCTATGATACCCATAAAGTTATACAGTATTCTTACACACCGGTTTGAGATACCGTGAATGACTGACAGCGTTCTTCCGATTTTTGCTAGTATATTATATTATTCTATACACACCAACAAAGTACATTAACTGCTGGGGAACCTGACCAGTGTAGGGTTTTACAAATGGCAGCGTTTCAGTCAAGCAAGCGGCGACAGCAACGCTCCCACGTGCTGCAAGACTCCGCTCCTCTTCCTGACCCCAAGTGTAACTTTTGTCAGCGCTGGGAAGGAAAACGTCCGCCCGGCTTTGCGCTTCTCCGGCAAGAAAGCCGATGGCGGTACGAGGCGCCAGCCACATGGTACAATAATCAGGGGAGGAGAAGCAACAGCAGCCCTGAATCGCAGCTAGGAGTGGCTTCCGCTGGAAAGCCCCACCACTAGGCCGGGCGGGCTGGCTGACGCCGCCTTTCCCTCTGGTGCTCGGCGCGCAACAGAGGGCCGAGAAGGAGGAAAATTATCCGGCGCTTCGCTTTCCCAAAGGCGGCCGAAAACAGAGGCATAGCCTCGGCCATTTCCCCCCTCCCCTTCCAGCAGTCGGCCGCGCTGCTCCGCTCCCTCCGGGGGTGGGGGGGGGCTTCCCGCCACTCCTCCGCTCGGCCTCCCGAGGCCTGGAGTCGCCGCAGCGCCCAGCTCTCGACTCCCGTTGCCGCGCAACAGGGATCACCTCCCGGGGCCTACGCCGTTCCTTGCGTCGGAGAGGCTCGCGTCCCCCTCTTACCTGCGGCCAAAGCGCTGGGGAGGTCTCGGAGGGCCGCTGCAGCAGAGGCGAAGGGCCTCGGCTGTTCTGCCGGCGCGGCCGCCGCCTCCTCTGCTGCAGCAACAAAGGACTTCCGCCCCCGGCCGCGCCTGCTGCCGTTGCTCTCTTACTGCAGAAGAAACTCAGGGCTTTGCCGCGACCGCACTGAGCCGGACCCCTCCCCCCGGCTGGCGGCCAGCAAGCGGCGCCTGGCCCTGCTTGCTGCGGCTGGTGCGGTCGTGGCCAATGTACAGGCGCGACGCGGCCCGTCGCTCTTTCTCCCTGCCCTTTCCTAGGGACCACTGGGCAATCGGCCGGCCCTCGGCGTATCGGCAGGAAGCAGCCCGGTGCCATCCCGTTGTTTCCAGGCTCGCATTCGTGCCGCCAAGACGGGAGGAGAGCGTGGTTTCTGGCGCCCGGGATGACGCTTCTTCGCCTGGACCAGCAGTCGGGATTAGGGAAGGAAGATGCTTTCGTCGTTTGCGTCTTTCCCAGGAAAGGCTATTATTCATAATTAGTTAGAGCAAAGTGACGTTTCCCACGGTACTTCACTAATCCCACCATTTACTAAAAACCTATTTTTGAGTTATACAAAATTATTGGGTCTGCGTATTGAACGATTCGTTGAACTATATAGTGTTCTCTTCATAAATCACAATTGGTTGGGATCAAGCAGAATGGTACAGTATAAATCATGTTTAATGTAGTTTAACAGAGTAAGCAAAACTTTACACTTTAGCATATGCGAACTAAGCTTATTAATCATGAATTTATTTCCTTCAGACTGAAAATGCTCAGGAGCATCTGCCATTTCATTTGATTTTATCCTCACAACCACTAGCCGAATAAAGCTGACCTGAGAGTAACTGACCTTCCTAAATAATTCTATGTGCAAAACTTACTTTTTACAAAAAACATTTGGCATATATTAGACATAGAACTCTCAGAGTGGGTCTCACTAATAGGGTGTGATACTTTGCTACTAATGTTGCCCAATACAGCTTTGAGACAGACAGGAGAGTTGGGTGAATGTGTGATTAAGGCATCAAACTAGAATCCAAGAGATTGAGAGTTCTAGTATTGCTTTGGGCATGAAGTCAGCTGGATGATTTTGGGCCAGTAACTTTCTCTCAGCCCTAGGAGGGAAGCAGTGGCAAACCACTTCTGAAAAACCTTGCCAAGAAAATTTCAGGGACTTGGTTCAAGCTGTCTCAAAAACAAAAATGGATATGATTGAACAGGATATATATGTATATATGCATGCATTGCAAATGTTGAAAGAAAGGAATCTACAGAATCATTTCCAATCCAAACCCTTACAGTTCCCTCTCCCACCTTTCCTCTAGTCTAGGGATTACCAAGTTTGGAGACCCCCTTTAAGAGGAGGGTCTCTTTAACACTTGTGGACTTCAACTCCCAGAATTCCTCAGGCAACCAAGTTTTAAATTTGCCAAGTTTGGAAACCCCTGCTCTTCTATTCACTAAAGCTGCCCTTTTCTAAGACTGGAAAGATCAGATTTTGAAGCAGGTAGCAAATAATTTTGGAGGAGGACTACAGGAAGAAAGATCAAGTGAAAGGTGTTTTTTTCCGTTTTGGAGGCATTAAGTTGGGGGTCCTTTCTCCTTTATGAAATCTGTTTTATTGTTTTACGCTAAGTTAGCCAGTATTTAATTTTTATGGTTGAACCAGGGTGTACATAAATTATTTCCCATATTGTCCTGGTTCCCATCCCTTTCTTAGTCCAAAATGAATTTATCACAATTTTCTGGGTTCATATAACATACTTAAATATATGCGATGTCTTTGCACAATATATTAGACTAAAATACAGTTACCCTAGTTTGTGGTTGACATTGCCAGTTCTTTCAACAGGAGGAAAATAATTGATAAAAAACCACATAGTTGGAAGAACCTAACCTACCTCCACTCCAGTTTCCAACAGTGCTGCCAAATGCAATGTGCCCGATTTGGTTATTATATTATCTGAATATCAAAACAAGTCGTCTTCCTCTATAATAGACATACATTAGCTATTTTCCCCTTTGCAATCCATTTCTGCAGTCATCAGACTCAAGTGATAAAATCATTCTTTTCAGGAAGACATGTGAAACCCTTTTTGTAAGATATTCTCATTTTCAAAACACTTAAGATTATTTTGTCCTCTTAATTTTCTTCAAAGGGATTACTGTAATCTAAAATTTGCTGCCCCGTTAGCAGCTTGTGTTGTAGGCCCCACCATCTTGAAGTGATATAGGCCAAGCAATAAGAACATAAGAGCTTTGCTGGATCATAGGCTCATATAATCCAGCATTTTGTGTTGTAGTGTTTAAATGAATGCATTTGAGATGCTCACAAGCTTTGCCTTGAGTCTCACTGCATTGAGTTTTCTATTACCTAAAATGTTAACATTCTCAGTGAGGAAGAAAAACGTATGTATCTCCATTCGACCTATATTGCATGATTTTAAATGTATATATTTGTTGGCATGCATGTAGGTTCTCATTTCTGCCTCCATGATGTACCTGTCCTCTTACTTTTGACCACTTTGCTCAGGAGCTTTTGATGAAAGAATTCATCAAACTCATAAGTGAGGGTGAAGGGTCTCACCTTTTTGAAAACACATCATCTCTTGAGTTGTCTATCAGTTAAAAAATCTTGTCTACTTGTTTTTTAAAAATCTAGTGAGATATACATTTATGGAAACCATAGTGGCTCCTTTTCAAAAAGGCTACAAGGCTATGGTTTTGCTATTCATTAATATTTACCATTACAGTACTTCCCTAGACAGATACTATACTAACAAGAATATTTATTATTCTGGTTCCTTTTTGAATATTGAAATCAAATTGGTTATTTTTCAGTCCTCAGAAACAAATCTCAAAATAAAAAATACATATTTTTCTAGGGAAAAAATAGGCAATACTACAGGTATTTATTTTTTGTTGATTAACTTGGCTTACAATTTTAAATCTTTTGTTACCTCCGATTTCATCCTTGATCAGTTTGATCTGATTGTCCACCAAAAAACTCAGGTTTAGCACAGATCTGTCCTAAATCTTTAATAATGAAAACAGAAGTGTAGAATTCAAAGCACTTCCCTCTGCTGTTTCCTTATCCTCCTGTAGCACTCTGTTAAAATCCCAGTCTTAGATTAGATGTTTTAATCAGTTACCTATTCTAAATTACTTGAAAGGTTTTTGTTGTTTGTTTAAATGTTGTTTGCCAGGAGCTCTTCCAAGTCAAAGACATTTCCTCTCAAATATCTTAATTGCAGAAGCCAGTCTCCCTTGGATCATGTGCCAAACTATAATCAATTTCTTTGTTTCATCCCATTGTTCAATATTATAATGCTTAAGTTTAAGCTACTTGTGTGTGTTTTGTTTGTCTGTAGTACCTATTTCTTCGCTGCCAAGACGAAGTTGATTCTTTTGGTTATAATTGGAAAATAAGATTCTTTTTAAATAAGAGTGTACAACATGATGCATTAGAGCTGAATTCCTTTCATGCAACATCTGAAACTCCATCCAATAATAAACATTATTTGTGTCATAAGCCTCGGAACATTTGAAAATTATAATTAACATGGGCTGAAAAGACTTCCCTCTGAAACCAAGGAAGAATTCCACCCAAACTCCTTGGTTTGGCTCAAATGTCTGTCACAGTACATTCTCCACTACATTCAGTCTCCCCTACCCCCAAGTTAAATGAGGTTTCTGGCCACTGAAGAGTTGTTTTTCCTTGTCCAACAATTCCAATGGCTTCAAATTGAACTCTGCATTTCTAGTGGTTAAAGCACCCGGCTAGAAATTAGACGATTGACTTAGTACTAGTTTCATCTTAGCTATGAAAGTCAGCTGGGTGACTTTGGGCCAGTCACTCTCTCAGCCCATCTCACTTTAGAGTTGTTGTTGTGGGAAAAATAGGAGGAGGAATGTGTGTTGGGTATGTTCACTACCTTATTTGTGAAATAAAGGCATTTAATAAATAAAAACAACACAGCCAATGTTACTGTGTTGGCTCTTCCTATGGTTACAGATATTGTCCACAAATTTAAGGCTGCATGGCATTTCCAAAAGTAGACAGCCAGTTGCATTAGGTTAACCTCTGTTTTAATGTTACAGTGAGACAGGGAAGCTCTTCAGATGGGAACTGTGTTACTTCACTTCCTTTGAAATGCCATAAGCCAAAAGCTTAGGAGGTGGGGTAGGGGAGCTCTTGCTCAGTGTGGACATTGGGGCCTTGGCCTGTCCTGTGAGCTTTCAAACCATACTCAACGTGTAGTCCTTAATGAAACTACATCTGCATGGAGGAATTCTTTTCTGTTCCTCCTTAGAAGGTAACACTTGGGTCATTTGCCAGCTCCCCCACTGAAAAGTGGAATATAACAGAATAAGAGAGTTGGAAGGGACCTTGGAGGTCTTCCAGTCCAACCTCTGCTCAAGCAGGAAACCCTATACCATTTCAGACAAATGGTTGTCGAATCTCTTCTTAAAAAGCTACAGCATTGGGGCACCCAAAATTTCTGGAGGCAAGTCATTTCCCTGATTTAATTGTTCTGTCAGAAAATTTCTCCTTTTTAGGTTCGATCTCTTCTTGATTAGTTTCAATCCATTGCTTGGGTTGCTTCTTGCTCTCTCAAAAACAGGGGGGGGGGAAAGGTTACTACTCAGGAGAAGGATCCTAATCAGCCTAGAGCGGTGTGTAATTCAGCCCTTGTCCTTTTTTTTTCAGCCAGCGGTCACGACTTCCACCTTCTACTTTCGAAGCGAGGCTCTTCTTTCTGCTTAGGAAAGTTAAGGGTGGTGGTGGTGGTGATGGTGGTGGTAGAAGGGGATGGTCGCGCGCACGCGCGGCAGCGAGAGCGCGCCTTACGTGTGCACGACACCCCCAGTATACCGCCGTCGCCTACCGCTTTCCTGTGTCAAGGGCGGATCGGGGTAAGGAATCAAACCGGCCGAGGTACCGGCTGGTTGCACTGCTGGCGCCGGATTTCCCTGGGTGCGTTTGAGGGTCCGTAAGGAGAGGCGGATGCGGCCGTCTCTTTGTGTAAACACTCCGCCCCCTCCTCCCGCCTTAGCAGGGAGGCCAGAGGAGGGGGGGGGTCTTTTCGGAGCCGGGAGCCACTTGCGGCCTCTGACCCCTCCCCCCCTCCGGGCTAGCGGAGCGCAGAAAGAGGAACCGGATCCTCAAGAGAGGCTGCAAGCTTGGCCGCCGGCTCGTCTCAGTACACGCAGAGACGTGCGTGCATTTGGCGGCGGCGGCGGCGTTTGCAGACCTTGTGGGCGGCGGCAGCAGCAAGGCGGCCTGGAAAACCGAGCGGCGTCTTGCTGGAGGAGGGCGTCGCTTTCTCCGACTCCCACCCTCGGGGCTTTCCCCGAGCGAGAGAAGGAGGGAGTTCAACCCCGCTTGGCGGCTTTTTAAGAGGAGGAGACGGCGGCGGCGGCGGCGGCGGCTCCTTGGGAGAGGAGTTCGAGTCGAGCCGTTTTAGGGGCCACGCAGCCGCCAAACTGCTGGTTACGAGTAGTTCGGTTCCCTCTCTGCTCTCTTCCCTCCGGTCCCCTTCCTGTCTCTGCTCCCGGAAGCTTGCTTGATTTTATCAGCTGAGGCTTCGGCCAATTTGGCGCCCTCCAGCTGAGGGGCTGCGACTCCTATCTTTCCTTGCCAGGAAAGCCATGGTGGAGAGCGCCATGTTCCACTAGGTCTGGAGGGGATAAAACACTAGGACCCTGGGAAAGGGGAAACTGCTGTCTAACCGGCGGTATTATATGACATTTAATTGGAAAATTCCACTTAGATTCTGACTTTTAAGTTTACCTTAATATCTGTGCATCGTATTAAAAACAAAACTTACTATATTGAAACTCTAGGATCCACATAATTTTATTGAGGGGAGAGAAAGAGAACGAGACTAATTAGCCCAAATGAATTTGATTTTGAAAGATCGGTAAAGATTCCTTCAGTAGGAATATAGTGGTTTTACCCTGATTATTATGCAATAGTGAGAGTACTTTTTTGTAATTTTTTGTTAAATTTAAATCCTATACATGGGACAGATATTTTTTTTATCTTTTAAGAATCTATCTCCCAGAATTAGATAAGCAATTGCTTTCTTGTTGGACTGTACTTCGGTTGCTTCTCTTATAATCTCATAATCCATTTTTAGTTTTGTGAAGAGGTTTTGTCACTAATTTACTTTTATTTTTTTAAATAATTTGTATTAAAGTTTAAAAATGCAAAGACTAAAAACCTAATACAAGCTGAAAAATACAAAAAGTAGAGGGAGAAGCGGGAGAAGGGGGAAAAAGTATTTTTTTCTTTATATATTTTTTCTTTTCTTTTTTTTACTGTAACTCAGAAGCAAGTTACATTTATGCTGCCAAAGATACTGACTGGATTCAGAGGACACAAAAATATTGTGTAAACTCATTTGCACAACTTCAGAAAATTGTTGTGACTTAACCATGGTTTGGCTGGTCATAAGTAAATGTGCCATGCCAACCTAACTTCTGAAGGGTGAAATTTAAATGCTGACCTCATTTTTCAGGTTCAGTCTCCCAAATGTTAAGGTGGTAACAAGAGGAGTAGATTTTATTTTCCTCAGTGCCCTCCAGGGTATTTCTTACACTCCAGGCTGAATCCTTTAAGAGTGCCATCCTGTTTATTCATATTCAAAAGTATCGTATTTGTTGGAGCTTACTCCATGAAACGCACTAGGAAATTAATACATTTAATATATACCTTTACCAAGATGCAGTACAAACAAAAAAATCCATAATAATTACAAGGCGATCCAACTAAATTATGTTAGAACCCAGTAAACAAATATTAAACAACTGAGCCAACAATATATTTAAAACAATGCCCTGCAATAACATTGAGTTTGTAGACATTCATAATCATAATTCTGGCCTCTGGTTCCTCCTATTCTTTCAATATGTTAAACTATACTAGTGATATGGTGAAAGTCTTGACTTGGTTGCTTAGACAAATAGAAGGACAGGCTAAATCTTAATAATGCCTATGACTCTGCAGGTCTTCTAGAGATGTTCCATCTGTAGCTTTGAAGATAATTTGTAGTCGCTCTAGCTTGAATTGTATCTGAAGGCCATAAACATTAGAGTAAGTACAAGTACAGCCAGTGTGCTAATTGTTCCTTCCATAGATCAGTAGTCATTACATGTGGTCACTCATATTTTTGTCATTTCATGCGTTATTGCAACTGTTGCATGAGAGCTGTGTTCGGTTTATGGTCATTTACACACATACAGCCCTAGAAAATAGCTACACTCAAATCACCTTCAATCGAACGCTGATCCACAAATGGTTCTTTAGAATATATCAAGGGTGTCAAACTCGTGGTCCGCGGGCTGGATGCGTCACGTTCTGGTCCCGATACGTCACATGACGACAACGTGACAATGTGAGCTTGACACCCCTGGAATACATGGAGACTCAGTGAATTTTAAATAGCAACAAACTATACTGGTTTGTACTGGTATACAATTTATATACCATATATATATTTCCTTTTTCACATGTGTGTTGTGTGTGTACGTTTGCATACACATACATAATTAGCCACAACTCTGCTGGCAGGCACTAGCTAAACTAAAGGGATGAAAAGTGCCAAGTCTGGATCCAAAAACACTCCAAGGTGTTCAGGACCTTTTTATCTCCCAAAGTCCTGCTTTGTTGAGTCACAAGACTGGCTGCTACTCTGGTCTTGGTGATTTACAAGTCTGGTAGTTCTGATGGAATTTGGGGAGAGGTTTCCCAAGTGCTCAAACCCAATTTCTTTTGTCTAGTTTAGGTGACATTTTTTGTTTGTTTCCTTAATGACTTGGTTCCTTCTTATCTATTTCCTGAAGGGATCTTTTAGATAAGAGCCTGGTCCACCTTGCTTACCTGCCTGCATTATTTTTAGATATGGAGCTTCAGCCTAATCTTAAGCAACTCACTGTACATGAGGCTGTTTATTTAGAAGTTTAGATCATGTGGCTGCCTGTATAGTTATTGACATATCTAAATTTAACCACAGAGCAGTTCTATTCATGGAGCAGCATTGGCTGCTAGTTAACTTCTGGGGTACAATTCAAGGTTCTGGTTATCATCTACATGATTTGGTTTGCGGAGATCCTGCTCCCAAGGGGATTCCATCTGCAGAGTTTGATTTTAGTAGTTGCCTTTTCACATCCAAACATCCTCTTGCAATTGAGCTATTATTGCAGATGCAGGAAAACCCATGTGGCAGGTGTTAAGGCCTGCCTTTTTTTCTGGTGGATGGCACTGTTTCTGTTTTGAGATTTCACAATTGAATTATACACTGTTTTTATTTTTTATGACTTTATGCCAGTTAGAGGTGCAGGAACAAAATAGCATAGGAGTCCAGCAAATTAATATATACATTTCCTCTTTCAAGATCTCTCACTGTCAGAATAGGAAATATAGTAGTAGAAAACTTTTCTAGACTCCAATATAAGTTTTCCTAATGGGCACAGGAAATAAAGGAATGGTGGCAGGGAGCGTTCCAGAAAAAGCTATAAATTACAAGGCTCCCATTCTTTCTCAGCTCCTGACTTAACAGAAGGAAAGAAATATTAAAAATTACTCAGCTGCAAGGGAATGCCCACATCCTTGTTTTTGTCCTCTGTTGGACAGCTCAGCAAACATCAGCTTGAATGGTATGTTAAACACAATGTGTTACCCAGTTATCCAGGTTAAGTCTTCCATTTGAGTGGCCACCATTATATGAAAAAAAATGTCACCCAGTTCATCTCTTCCCTTGAAATCCTACCATCATCAGTTAGGGCAGAACTGGACAATTTGTGGCCCCAGGGCTTCGTCTGGTCTCCTAATATCCTTCATTGTGGTCCTCCTGCCTTAATAGTGGTAGACAGGAAATAAGAAAACTAAGCACTTCAATAGTTCACCATCCATTTTTAAACATTTAAAAGTGTCCCCATTCCAAAGAACGTTCATCCCAAAGTGTAGGGCTAAATGTCTGAAGATTCTCAGTCATCCAAGTCATAGTTGTCTCAAAGGTGGTTGAAAATGCAACTGGACTGATTTTTTGAGGAAGAAGAAGAAAAAGATGCTTCACTTCCTATCCAGTTGCCTTTTTAAAAAAACAAACATCTTCAAGACAACTATTAGATTAGATTAATAGAATTGTAGGTCATCTAGTCCAAGCCCCCGGCCAAGCAGAAGACCCTACACCAGTGATGGCTAACCTTTTTCTTTTTGCATGCCAAAAATGGCAGTGTGCGCACGCATACCAGCCCTCCTCCCGCACACTGCACTGTGAATCCCCCCCGGGCTGTTTTTTTGCCC
>JANHFT010003540.1:115207-127562 GCA_032467955.1 Pseudoxenodon macrops
ACCCTCTGGAGGTTTCCCTGAAAACTCTTGAAGCCTCCGGAGGGTGAAAAATGCCCGAAAATCAAGGCCAAAAATCAGCTGGCCAGTGCACACATGCCCACTGTAGCTGACAGGGCAACGCTTCTCGTGCCCTCAGAAATGGCTCCGCATGCCACCTGTGCCATAGGTTCGCCATCACTGACCTATACCATCTCAGACAAGTGGCTGTCCAGTCTCTTCTTGAGTCCCACAATTTCTGAAGGCAAGGTGGGAATGTTTATTTATTTATTTGATTAAAAAAATATATTTACAAGTAAGTCAAGGCAGTGAAAATATCCAGTATCCTATTTCTGCCACCACAATAACCCTGTGAGGTGGGTCGGACCATGGGGATACTGCATCAGTGATAAATATGAGGACCGGTTATAAGTCACTTTTTTTCAGTGTCATTGTAGCTTGGGACAGTCGCTAAAAGAACAGTTGTAAGCCGAGGACTATTTGTATAAAAAATGTAGGAGTAGGTTTGAGAGCAACTATGGATGACAAATGCCTAGAGAGGCCTAGAAACTAATGGAACCAATGATGACGAGACGGTTGTTTGGTTTTGAACTCAAATGTTCTGATTTAATTAATTGGGCTCATTTTTTTTTCCAGGGCCACCAATAAATATGACAGCCAATGGGAAATACTGCCCAGCCTGCTATTCTGAATTTGAGCCATGTTCTGTGAAGACAGTAAAGTGCACTGGATCTGAAAATTACTGTCTGGATTTGTTTGGGCATAAATTTTCTGGTAATTTTGAGATTATATTATGAACACGTTCACACATCACCTTAAAATATATTGACTGTGTTGGTCACCACACTATAAAAAAAGATGTTGAAGCTCTAGGAAGAGTGCAGAAAAGAGCAACCAAGATGATTAGGGGACTGGAGGCTAAAATATATGAAGAACGGTTGCAGGAACTGGGTATATCTAGTCTAGTGAAGAGAAGGACCGGGGGAGACATGATAGCAATCTCCCAATATTTGAGGGGCTGCCACAGAGAGGAATGGGATGAAGCTATTTTCCAAAGCACCTGAAGGCCAGACAAGGAATAATGGATGGAAACTGAATAAGGAGAGATTCAACCTAGAAATAAGGAGAAATTTTCTGACAGTGAGAACAATCCACCCATGGAATAGAAGTTGCCTTCAGGAGTTGTGGGAGCTTCATCTCTGGAAGCTTTCAAGAAGACATTGTACTGCTGTCTGTCAGAAATGGTGCAAAGTCTGCTTGGGCAAAGGGTTGGACTAGATGACCTACAAGGTCCCTTCCAACTCTATTAACCTTGGTTATGTTTCTCTGTGGGTATATGTGGCTTAGGTGGGATCCTCACCCCTACAATGGTGGGAACTGGATATGTATAGTCTAATGAAAAGAAAGAGGAGGGGTGACATGATAGCAGTCTTCCAATATGCGAATGGCTGTCACAGAAAGGAATGGGGTGTCAACCTATTTTCCAAAGCACCTGAAGGCAGGACAAAAAGTCATCAATGGAAGCTTATTGAAGAGAGATCTAACCTAAAATTAAGGATAATTTTTCTGTCAGTGAGAACAATCAGTGGAACAGCGTGGGTGTTCCAGACGTTGTGAGTGCGCCATCACTGGAGGTTTTAAGAAGAGACTGGACAGCCATTTGTCCAGAATCATATAGGGTCTCCTTCTTAAGCAGAGCATTGGCCTAGAACAGGGGTCAGCAACCTGCGGCTCTGGAGCCGCATGTGGCTCATTCTTCCCTCTGCTGCGATTCCCTGTCGCCAGTCAGCTCCACAATTGATAGGGCTTTTGGTTAGGACAGGTAGAGAAAAAAGGATGCTGTGCTAGGAGTAGACTCTATGGTGGGGAAACCAGACTTCTGGTCGGCAGAGGAAAAAGGACACCATGCTAGGAGGAGACTCTATGGTTGGGGAACCAGACTTCTGGTCAGTAGAGGAAAAAGGACACCGTGCTAGGAGGAGACTCTATGGTTGGGGAACCAGACTTCCAGTCGACTCCAAAATTGAATGGGGGGCTTCCGGTTAGGACCTTTGCGGCTCTTTGAGTGTTTAAGGTTGCTGACCCCTGGCCTAGAAGACCTCCAAGGTTCCAACTCTGTTATCCAACTCTGTTATAACAACCCCATAATCCCTTGCAAGGTGGAGTCTGGGCAACTGAATGGAGCTAGAAGGGCCGGATGTCACCAATGCAGAGTTTTGTTCAGCAGATTTATTCTCAGTGTGCCCAGAGAGAGAAATACCTGCCTCTCCCTAGGATCGAACTCACAGCCTCCCGATTGTGAGGCAAGAGCGCCACCTCTAGGCCACTCGCCTACACTGCACATGTTATATAATGATATGGTTGATATTCACATGTTTTGTGGATATAATACTGGCACTTTGTTAAACAAGTCGAAAGATTAGTGTGTTGTGTTAGGCAGCCATCAGGTGGATGAGTGGGCCTGGCTTTGTGTGACTTTCCTCCTTGTCTCTCATATTTAGAAAAGCACATCAGTCTGAAAGGTTGCACAACGGAGTCCATCTGCAATGCTTTACACTCTGGAAAAGTGAACTTGTTTGACACCGATACTGTCAATTGCCGGCCAGCCAACCAGGTATCCCAGCTGACCGGATGTCTCCTCCTCTCTCTCGCTGCACACCTGCTGATGAAGGTCCTCTTGTGATGCACTTCTTGGAAGAAGCAGCCATTCCTTGTTTCGCCTCCTCAAAAAGAAGAACATGGATGTGGCATCTCACCAAGACAGATGTCGAAGTCCACTCTTTCAGTTTGTTCACTTACTGACCAGCAGAAGGTCTCCAGAGGAAATGCAGGGACTTGAATTTGCCCCCCTGTTTTTTTAACCCCTGAGGAACAACTTGCTAAGTCATGAATACGCAGAAATGAAATTTCTCCCGGAAAATGCCTGTACTTAATAGACGTGTGCAAGGTAGAGTGGCCATCCAAGGTCATCAAACCAAACCATCTAGGGTGACTTTCCTTGACTTAGGATTTTGTCTCGGAGGATGGGACTTCTACAGACTTATTACCCATGTGCAGAAACTGCTGCTTTTACACAAATTACGTTTGGCCACACCACTCCTGGTACTCTACTGAGAAGGTGGAGAGCTCTAGGTCTCTCCTGCAAAGCAATCTCCTGAAGATTTGCACAACTGAATGCTTAAAACCTGGGTTCTGCTACCAGGTTCGCGTAAAGAGTAATGTTGGTGGTCCCGCGGCAAATCTAATCAGGACAGCTGACAATATGTTAGTCTTGGTTAGTTTTTAACTCCGGTTTCTGGATGCATATGAAGTTTGATGTGATGTACGAAGCCGGGCTGGTTTCATAAATATTGCTCTATTTTTGGACAATCACGCTATTGCAAATATGGTGCCAATTGAATGGGTTTACAGTAATCGTGTCAGCCTGTTTTGGACAATCACGCTATTGCAAATATGGTGCCAATTGAATGGGTTTACAGTAATCGTGTCAGCCTGTTTTGCCAATGAGTGAGCAGTGTTAAACTTCTGTTTCAAGTGGACCAAATGTTTGACTCGGTTCGAGCTAAAATCCCTCGTTTTCCTCCTTTCCTGCTGGATATTTAGGGGGGGGTAGGGAAAAGCTGTTTGAATCTCTGAGAGACACTTCCAGAACCTCCAAATAAAATATGATTTTAAACTCGATGAGCTCTTGCAAACGTTTGATGGTCTCATAGGTGATGTCGTGAAGTATTGGGGAATTGGGATGAGAGGACGTTACGCAAGGCAGTGCCCAAGATATGTTGCCAAGCCTTGAGTGTGGCCAACTGTGTGCTGTAATAAATGAAAATTCATTTTAGCCCTTTAAGATCAGTTAATACCTGAAAATCAGAGGTGGGTTACAGCAGGTTCTGACCAGTTCTGGAGAACCGGTAGCGGAAATTTTGAGCAGTTTGGAGAACCGGTAAATACCACCTCTGACTGGCCCCGCCCCCATCTATTCCCTGCCTCCTGAGTCCCAGCTGATCGGGAGGAAATGGGGATTTTGCAGTAACCTTCCCCTGGAGTGGGGAGAGAATGGAGATTTTATAGTATCCTTCCCTTGCCATGCGCACCAAGCCACGCCCACCAAACCACGCCCGCCATGCCACGCCCACAGAACTGGTAGTAAATTTTTTTGAATCCCATCACTGCTTTCCGGGTTGGTACCCTGGCACATGGGGGAGGGAGGAAAGAGGGGATAGTTTTGTGTGAGGGGCAGGGACATGGGGGCACACAGGGAGTCTGTAAGCATTGGTGCCTGTTGCTTGTGTGAGCCAGGCTTCAAATAGACCCAGTAGTGGGTCACAGCTCACGGGTTGGGGACCGCTGGGTTACATGACCGCATGTTGGATTGCTTGGTAACTAGATCACATTTATGGCTATTATCAGTGTTCCACATTTTATGATGATTCTGCCGAAAACTGACGTTTATTTCTGGTTTTTGGCAAAACAGCCCATAATGAACAATGGGTTTGTTTTACATCCACATGCTTACTTTAGGACCATGGCGTTTGCTTAAACACCACTGCAAAAAAGGTTGTGAAAAAGGTCTGGAAATGTGCTTTACACATTACAATATACGACCGTAATAGGCAGGCTCCATTATGTCAGAAGTCAAGAACCAACTGTATATGAGACACAAAGATAACCCCATGACTGCTCTGTTCTATCAATAGATGATAAAGTCCATTGTTAATCAGTGGATTTTCACTGGTTATAACGTGATGGTGAACCTATGGCACGCGTACCACAGGTGGCACATGGAGCCATATCTGCCGGCATGGGAGCCATTGCCGTAAATCAGCTCTACCGCACGCAGCTGATTTTTAACTGGCCACACCCCCTCCCCTTCCACACGGCCCATTTTGAGGTAAGTAAAGGGCTCATGCAGAGGTTCTGGGAGGGCATTTCTGCCCTCCGGAGGCCCTCGGGGGGGGGAGGGCTGTTTTCTTCCTGCCCAAGCTCCTAGAAAGCCTCCGGAGGCTGGGGAAGTGAAAAACCGGGCTTCCGGTCCCACTGGAAGTTGGGAAACAGCCCATTTCTGGCCTCCAAAGGGCCTCATAGGGGGGAAGGCCGTTTTTGTCCTCTCCAGGCTCCTAGAAAGCCTGGGGAGGGCGGAAAGCCCACCGTGCCATCGCGTGCCAAAAGCAGGGGGAGCACCAGGGGTGTGTGGTTGTGCGCGCCTGCATGGGGGTCGGGGTGCATTGAATTATGGGTGTGGGTATGCACACGAACCCCCCCCCCCGTGACCCCCACTTTTGGCACGTGATTTTAAAAAGGTCACTGGGTCATAAAGTGGTGAGGGCTATAACTGCAGCAAAGCCAACTTTTCTTATAAAACGAATCCACGTTTTTAGACCTAAAGTACAACTTTCTCTCCTGAAGCACGAAACTATGGTATATTCACGGAATTCAAGTGGGTCTTTGAATACAGCGTGATACAGCAAGGTTCTAATTTTTGAAAATTTAAGCATTAGATACAGTGTCAAAATAGGAATCAGAAACACACACCTAGGATGCGAGTCTGATAATGATCCTTAAGGAAAATCATGGAAGCACTGATGGAAGACCAGTCAGCTCTATGAATGGTGCCCACCTTGTGGATCATGTCAATTGTTCAGTGCCCGTATGCCTTGGCTAAGCAAATAAAATGTAGGTGGGGTATTATTTTGTGAATGCATCTTTTTAAAAAAAAACCTGCTTAGAACTTGTTAACACCATTTTTCCAAGCATTCTCTATTTTTAATGTCACCCTTACCACATGCACACACACCACACACGGATCTTTTACAGTGTGGAAGACTTACCTTCTGATTGAAAATTCTGAAGAGGATAATTTATGTCAGGTCATGTAGCATTTCTCTGGGGTAGGTTTTTCATAGCACCTGATTATCACATCCCTGAACCGCAAAATAGGATTCCCCAACTGACAATCTATGCAATTTCTGTTCTCTTGACATTTATCCTGAAATAACCTGCAAGGTAGCCAGGTTTTGTGTGGTAGCATGCAAAATCAGGCAAAGGATAATTAAGAACTAGCGATTTTATGCTACTATTTTAGTGTTTATACAGTACTGTTCTGATTATTAATTTTAATTCCATTCCTCTTTTGTCACTCATGTGTAGCTGAAACAAGCTTCTTAGCATTCTCTGTTTTCAATGCTGATTTTAGTTAACATTCTTTGTCTATATATATATTACCTACTGTAGCTATTCTGATCTGATTGAAGGCAAATGGAGAGGGGGCAGCAGACGATGAGCTGGTTAAATAATGCCATTGAACATGAATCTGGGCAAACTTTGGGAGGCAGTGTAGGACAGAAGAGCCTGGTGTGCTATGATTCATGGGGTCCCAAAAAATTGGACACAACTTAGCAACAACAACAAATTCTGATCTTATCAATTCAGCTTTGCATATTCAGATATACAGTAGATTTTCTTTGTGCTGGTTAATAAAGCCAGCAATAAAGCCTTCCGGGTTCATATCACCTGCTGCAACTGAGCCTTCCGGGTTCATATCACCTGCTGCAACTGAGCCTTCCGGGTTCATATCACCTGCTGCAACTGAGGAAAGCCAAAATGCCTGACCTCCTTCCCCCCCAAAGAAGCCCAGTTTCTTGTATCTTCTTTAAAATGCAGTGACAAAGGATGGTTAAAACCAAATGGAACAAAGTTCAGCCTAGACATCAAGAACTTTTTGACTGTACCAACCGTGGGTTCTCCTTCCCTAAAGATCTTCAGACAATGCCTGGAAGATTATCTGTCAGAGATATGCGTGAACCCTCTGTTGTGGTTCACTGGCAGTCTGCGGAGTTGGCAGATGAGTCAGACAGGGAGAGCAATATGTGTCAGCTCTGGAGTCTAGGGAAGGCTTGGACAGGGTCTCTGCATCAGAGGCAGAGATGGGGCCAAGGCCATCTGTGAGTGGTGTGCTGGAGCTTGCGGGGTCTGATAGCAGCGATCCAGAGGGACAGGGGGTGCCAGTCCCTAATGCGCAGATGCGCAGAGCTGCTAGAAGGCAAGAGCAGTTGTGAAGGAAAAAGGCTACTTGGGAGTAAGGCTGGGAGGGGTTGGATCCTCCCAGAAGACTTAAAAGATGAGCTACCGGATGTATGAGTTGCAAGAAGCAACTCATTCGGAAGGCGTTTGAAATCATCTCGCAGCCCCACACGTGACTCTGGATTCTGGTTTGGTTTTGAATTTTCTTGCTTGGTTTTGAACTTTGTTTAACATTGCCCCACGGACTTATCTTGAAAAACTTTGGCAGAGTTCCATAGGACTAATTGAGATAACTCAGCCCAGGCTGGAAATGAAACCAATTTCCAGCCGCCGTAAATAAAAAAGAGGTTTTTAAAGGAACGTTTGTTTGCCTTGGTGTAATCAAGAAGCCTAGGCCAGAACACCCTGCCCTGAGCAGGGTGTTGGACAGATGACCTCTAGGATATCATCACATTGTGATTTTATACAGGCTCCTGTAAGGACAGAATTCAGCTTTAAGTCTTTGTATAAGACATGACTGAATCATTTGATGCAGAGACATGGAAAAAAAATATGGCACGGACTCGGTGAGCGAGAGTGTTTGCCTACTTCCAAAGGCAAAGCAATAAATCATGTAGACATAGAACAAGAAACTTGCTGGTGGCTGTGTGCCAAGACCTCCCATGATTTATTCCTCGTGGCACATGAGCCATTCTATTACAGCATGACGAATTACTATGTTAAGAAACCATCAAACTAGCTGGCTTCCTCGCCTTGAATTCTCTACAAGCACCGACTATATTATTTCAATGTGTTTAAAAAGGATCCAAAGGGAACATATAGCACTTTGGAACTCTTTATACTTAGACAATCAAATAATTGCTACAAGAATTTCTGACATCTCAACAGTTAGTTATATATAGTAAGTCTATTCTTCCTGTGAAAGCCAATACTTTTTTTTTTTGGTATTATTTTGTTATAGTTACAAAATTAAGTACATGGCAAAAAACTTGGCCACCAACTGGACATGAAGCTGTAGCCAGTCTTGGTTCTCCCAGGGTTGTTTAGCATACAAGCTCTCCAAATTTATGTACAGCTGTAATACGCAGCATGCAAAAAAGATTCACAGATCTGCTTCTTAAAATAGTAGTTACATGGCTGCCACTCAATAAGCAACTGTGTGGCTACTAATCCATATGGCTGTTTAAGATACCATGTGGAAGTGAGATAATATGCAACAAATAGTCCTGTGCAAGCTATCAAAGAAAAAAAATGAAGCTTCCCACCTAAAATCAGATTCTAGATCAAACTATCAGAACATTTTGTCAAAAGATGGAAAGTGAAGGAAAGATGTTTTGAGTTCAGTATTGTATAAAACTATCTTAAACCTCATTAGTGTGTCTATCTAATCACTATTGTTTGCTGTGTCAAGCAACAATTATCTGGGAAACCATTCAAAAATGCTTTTCTATAATACATTATTTAGACTTTTAAATTCGTGATGCCAGGAGCTCATATTATGCAAAATGGGCTTAGCCTTGTCTGTCTACCTAGGGCTTGGAATACTTGTTAGACAGATACGTTCCCTAATTTAGTGCTAGGAAACACTAAATTAGGGAAAGAGAGGGTAAGGTATATAGAAGTAAGTTTTGAACAGTTTCGAAAAAAGAGAGCGGTGCAAGATATAATTAATAGTCTCTTTAAAGGAAGAGTGGTGCAATAAATATGAATCCAAATAGACATCAAAGTATGGCATATTTGGCTCTTTTGCTTTCCTTTCCACCAAGACTTCCTTCAAAACAAAGGATTTCACTTTAAATCCAGCCATTGTGGTGCATTGCAGATAAAATCTCTCCCCTTATCAGCCCCCCCACTCAAATACCAGAAAGCTCTGCCCAGAAAAGTAATGAAACTCACCAAGTTCCTCCACATTAATCACAAGTGTGCTCAAGAGCTTTTCAAGGACGCCAGTTTATTTCTCTTAATTACAAATCTGGCAGCAAATATATTTTAATTTACACATTCGAAAGTAATCTGTATGTACATGGGCATGTGGTTATGGCTATCCATATTTCAAAAATGATTCAGAATAATTGATTTGGATCTTGCCTAGCCTAGCAGTGTTCTCCTATTGGTTAAAAGAACCCTACTTTCTTCAGGCTTATGCACAAGCTTGGAAGAAGAATACACCAAATGCTGCTGCTGCTGCTTTAAGGAATCTGCTCATTGAAGCTAAGGCAACAAAGGTTGGCCTCCTTTCAGGCGTGTCCACAGAATGGACACAAAGTCAGAAGATGATCTGTGATGGTGCAAATGAGGCTGTTGACAACCAGTATTTATGTACATTGCAAAAACAAGCAAGGGCTCAACTGCACCTCTGTGGCCACTATTTTGATTTTTTTGACCATCCTCTGTGGACATCTCTTTTTTTAATGAATAGCAGAGAGATGCTACACTCATGTAACATCCAAAGTGCTTATTCTGAAGCACACACAGTTCTAATAGGACTGTGGAAGTCCCAAAGGTGCTTTTTCAAGAGACAACTGGACTTTCTGGTTTTTCTTTGAAGACGTTTCTCTTCTCATCCAAGAAGCTTCTTCAGCTCTGACCGGATGGTGGGGAATGGAAGGATTTATACACCTTGCAGACACAGCTGGTCATTTGCATCCTTTTAGAGTCCTTGAGTCCTTTATCTGTGATGAGAAGTGAAAAGTCTTCAAGGAAAAACAAGAAAATCCAGTTGTCTGATGGATGACTAAGAATCTCCATAGACGTCTAGGTTGGTGAGTTTCCATCCGTTGCTTCTTTGTCCTACGTTCAGGTAGCTTTGGAGAATAGGTTGACCCCCTCTTCTTCGGGGCAGCCCCTCAAATATTGGAAACAGGGGTGGGTTGTAAATTGTTTTGCTGCCGGTTCGTTCAGGGTCGCGCCTCATGCACAAGCGCGAAGCGCGCTCGCACAGCAATAAAAAAATAGCTTCTGTACATGCGCATAAGCGAAATTAAAAATGGCGATACCCATGGAAACACCGAAGGAACCGGCTCCGTGACGTCATCGCCAAGTTACTACCAGTTCTATAAAACCAGATAGAACCCGTAGGAACCCACCTCTGATTGGAAAACTAGCTACCAATAGGGTCGGCTTTCTTCTCAACGAGATGAGGTCCCACGCGAACCCAGAAATATCACTTCCTTTCAACGTTTTCCAAATGGTTCAAGAGAGGAAGGGAAACTTTTCTGGAGAATTCTTCAAGCAGCCCTCACCTTTGGATGCTGGTGTGAGAACAACCCGGAGCGGATGCGTTCCACGGAGTGACCTGATTGTACAAACGGAGCTCGTACAAGCTGTCTACCAACTTCTTCAGTCTCTTCCTCTGCTGGTTGATGATCTCCCGGTTGTTCGTGAGGGCGTTGAAGAGAGTTTCTCGCTCGGGGACAGCTAAACGCCTACGTCAAAAGCAGAGAGAGAGAACGAGGTAAGGCGTCGAGGGAAAAAAATCAGGTCGGGAACTCGGCTGTGCTTGTAACTCATTAAAAGTTTTGCACTCTTCTGCACATGTCAGAGTTTGTTGCAGCAATCAAATCCAGGAAGCACACATAAGTAACTCATTCAGCAGGATTCATTAACTTCTCTTTATATATAATAGAACACATGAAAATAAATATACAATACCAACGGCTGATTCTTCCAACGTGGTAGAGAGTACAGGCAAACACAGGCAGAGGAGAGAAGAGTTTCAGTTTCAGTTTCAGTTCAGCAGAGCAGATTAGTTTCAATTTCAGTTCTCAGCACTCAATTGGTTTGGCTTCTATAACTTTGGAGCCTTTGTATCTCTCTACTCTGTAATGACTTGCTTCTATGAATATTGCTTCTGTGTTCCTGATTTCGTATGCTGATTTCTGCTGTATGGTATTGTATATATATATATATATAAAGAAGTTTCTTATATCGTTTGAATCCTGCTGAATTGTCTGATTGTGTGTGCTGCAACAAACTCTGGGAGGTGACTCAGCCGCTAAATTGACCAAGCAGGTTGCTGTTGGTGCTTAAAAAGCCTGTAAGAAATCTTAGGGGGGGGGAAAAAAGAAAAGATTTCTTCGTTTCCCCATTCGAAGTACACTCACTTCTGCTTCTTCTGCTGTTCCAGGTGCCGATCCCACTCCAAATCCAGAACGTCGTTCACGTCTTGGACGGCAAACTTCACGTACTGATGCAAGCGACGAATTTCCTGCCCAGGAGGAACATTTCAACCTTCAGCTCAACATATCAACATGGGAAGTTCTTCACGGGTTGGTCAAGCTGCCCGAGGGGAATGTGGTGCCCTCAGCTATCTGGGATTAAGCAAACGCCAAGGAGGGCTTGATGTTGCCTATCTGGCATTCTCAGATCTGGTTGTACTGGAGCGAACAATCCATATGGATCTGAACCCTGGTGGTATATTTCTTTGGGTCTCCTCTCCTCTCCCTTTTCTTTCTTCCCTTCCTCTCCTCTCTTCTCTCCTCTCCCTTCCTCTTTCCTCTTCCTTCCTTCCCTCTCTCCTCTCCCTTCCTTCCCTCTCTCCTCTCCCTTCCTTCCCTCTCTCCTCTCCTCTTCTTTTCTTCTCCCTCTCCCCTTGCTTCCTCTTCTCCTTCCTCCACCTCTCCCTTCCCTTCCTCTCCTCTCTCCTCCACTCCTTCTTTCCCCTCCTCCCTTCCCAGTTCAATCCTTGGTGTCTTCCCACACTGCAAAATGACTCCTCCTCAACTAGTAACTAGTTTTTGATGCTGAACCCCACTTTTTGAATCTCAGGCAGCTTCCCTCAATACATCAGTGGGTAGATGACAACAACCACAGAAGAAGACTTATTGGTCTCCTGGTCCTCTTGAGGCGCTTCCTGAAGGCACCTGCTCAAACATCAGAGATCCTCTTTGCTCTGCTCTGCTCCTACCTGAAGCTGCCCTTCGCTCTTGGGGTCCAAAGGCTTCTTGTAAAGCAGGTGCAAGTACTCCGAGTTGTGAGCTTGCTCATCCTTCTCCTGGGCTTCCTCCACTCCCGCAAAGCCTTCCAACAAATTGGTCTTCAGAAGGCTGATGTCTCCATGAAGAGACTGCAAGAGGCAGAGGAGAGAAAGAGACAAATTCGTTACAGGTTGTCCTCGTCTTACAACCATATATTTAGTGACCAGAGGCTGGTGAGTTCTAGCCCTGCATTAGCTATGAAACATGGCTGGTGCTTTGGACCAATCACCAGGAGACGGTGAGTTCTAGTCCCGCCTTAGGCATGAAAGCCAGCTGGGTGATTTTGGGCCAATCACCAGGAGACGGTGAGTTCTAGTCCCGCCTTAGGCATGAAAGCCAGCTGGGTGATTTTGGGCCAATCACCA